>OZ010681.1:5147416-5345031 GCA_963932265.1 Thymelicus lineola | reverse complement strand
TCGAGCTGTTTGAACGGAATAGACCTACCTAAAATAAAATACTAAGTTTAAGCTGAGTTAAGCCCAAATTCCTATGCAAATTTTGCAATCCACTTCATACAAAAGTAGAAGTGATAAGTGAAGAATACAAATAAATAAGAAAATAATTTGAAAGGTTTTATTTTATTTTTAGGGTTCCGTAGCTCAAATAACGTATAATTTCTTTCTTTTTTTCAAATAGGAAATAACGTAACGCTTCTGGGATCGGAATATTTCTCCGCTCAGCAAAAAATCGCATAGAGTGCGCCTAGGTATAGGGTACCTAGGTACCCTAGGGAAGTACCTAGGTACCTAGGTATAGGGTACCTAGGTACCCTAGGGAAGTACCTAGGTACTTCCCGTTAAGCTAGAATCATGAATTTTGGCAAGAAGCATTATCTTAGCAGAAGTCTGAAAAATCTGGAAACTGAAAATTTGTAGTTAAGTATAAGCCGCGCCATTAAAATATAGTTTCCGCCGTTTTAGATTCGTTTCTTTAATGGCGCGGCTTATACACACCAAAATAACATTCTTTTTTGCAGTTGGTAAATTAATCGCGATCTATGTCAATAGTAGGTAAGCGTATAAACAATAAACTTGACTCCTAATACGATTAAAATATTTATTTACAATAATATACAATAATGTAAGCCTATTTTATATATGAATGTGTAGCGACCCTGCATTTGTACATTGTAGATGAGCAACCCTGGTTTGGTTACCATAGTATTAGAGAATAACATGATTGTCATTCATTGTCAAGCTAGAAAAATAGCAAAATATTGTAATAATGAAAATATTGAAAATATAAGCATGGAAAGAGAAGGAATATAATTGTATTTTTATTGTAATTATCTGAGATCCCTGAAGCTATCCATAATATGTACATGAAAATATTTACAGGTGAAGTAAAAATTAATGATTATGACAGTGATGTTATTTATGTAATACCATGGAGTACCATGGTAACAGAAAAACAGGGTTGCTTATAGTATACACAATGTAGAGTCGCTACAGGGACGATAGTTTTCCAACGTCAGTGTTAAGTTTATTGTTCGCTTGTATTTTATGTTCAATGATATATTTTTCATGTTTCCTACTGTTGAAGCTATTGATAATTATAGATTTTTTTATATAGGTATAACATATGTTTTATTATTTCTTATTGTTTTATTTTGTCAAATTGGAGGTTAATTTATGTTACATATAATTTTCTTTAAATAATTAGTTTTTAATCTAGTACAATTTCAAATAATTGTGGTTAGTAGCAGTGTAAAATTCATTGCTAAACTACTTGCCGAGCATTGTGTTAAATAAAAACTTTTGCTCAGTGTATTACTTAAGGCAGACGGAAATGTTTACCAAGAAGCTTAGACTAAGTTTCTTGATCTTGATGTTCACTAAAGTGTTATATTTTCCTCTCACCAAGTCACTGTTACCATGATTTCTGAGTGGATATAAGTTATACGATATGTTCTAAAGTTCTACTAGAGTTTGAAGAATCTACCTATAAACATTTTCCACTTGAAAGATTCGATGTTATCAATCACAAAGAACAACGCAATTACAATGTTTTTGTAAAACAACTTTGCTCTTTGCTTCTATAAGGACCACTTGAAAATGTGAGCCGTGCCGTGGGATATGGAGAATAGGAAGATCGTTCACAGGCCTCTTAAATAGAATACCTATTTATTTTTCAAAATTAAAAAAGCATAATCAAATTAGACTCTGTTTTCGAAAGGACTGGCAGCGATAAAAAATAACCCTAATTTAAAAAAGTTAGAATCCTTTAGCGATAGGGGAAGTAAGCCCAAGAAGGGTACCTTAAGGCAAAATTAAAATTTGAGCATGTTAATAACATAATTTCTAAAGACTTAAGTTGATGCGTGTAAGGGAGTTTAGTATAGTTTGATAAAATTAGGTCATATTACTTAAAACTACACCAGCAAAATTATTATGAGCAATTAACATAAACCTTCCAAAAACTCATTTTGCCCGTAGGGGGGGCCTAAAATGGGTACTGGCCTCGGGCAAAACGGAAGGCCGGCCTAAGATGGGTAGGAAATTGAAAGAAGCTAGTAGAATTGAAAGATTATGTGTTTATACTATTAAACAGAACAATAAATATCTGCAAAAAATTTAATCAATTCAAATTGTGTAGGACTTTTACAAAATTGACTTACTCAAAATGTTTTAAAAGTACATAAATCTCTCGAACATTTCTAAGTTAGCTACATCATAATCAGTCTAAAAATATGCAACTTAAATGTACTTCTAAATTGCATAAAAACTTAACATAATAGAATATAACAATGTCCAGTAACACTGAAGTCAGTAGTAGTAATTAGTCTTTACGTAGTAAGTAGCCAGGCACCATTGCTACTAATAAAAAAATTACTAACTTAAATAACAACTAATAATCACAGTTGTTACTTTATTATCATCTATCAGACTCAATTCTTTTGACATGCATCACGAAAAATGACCCGAATCCGGTGTATGATGAACATTGTTCATGGGCCCACATTTGGCAATCCTCACTTGGAGGATCTACATATGGGCCCTGGAAGAAGAGGCAGTACCACTTATTTTCTTTGCTTCTATTTTTATTCTTTTCTATTCAAACCTCGGGGGTCATAAAGAAAGTAGCAGACGCCTCTATTTAGGAGTGTTGCGGTCTATGACTTTATACGGAGCTCCCGTATGGGAAGAAGAGCTGACTGATAGAACCATCGCCCTTTTAAGAAAACCTCAGAGGGTGATGGCTATCGGAGTCATTAGAGGATATCGCACCATCTCCTTCGAGGCAGCGTGCGTCTTGGCGGGATGCTTTAGCTTCGTTATATGATTGGCGATCAGATCCGGGCCCGGTGTATTGTACCCTCGCTAAGAGAAATGGAAGAGTGGAAGTTCCACGCTCAACAGTCGGTGACTGAAAGGTGGCAAAAGCAGCTGGCTGAACTCAAGAGCCGGATGCTGGACTGTCGAGGCTGTCCGTCTTATCCTGGAGGATTGGTTGGACAGGAAACATGGGTTGTTTACCTTCCGGCTCATACAGGTGCTCACCGGACATGGTTGTTTCGGAAAGTACCTGTGCCGTATAGCTGGAAGGGAACCGACCACCAGGCGCAACACACATTGTTAGTGTGCCCAGCCTGGGAGGACGAGCGCCGTGAACTCGTCGCAGAAATGGGGGACTATCTCTCGCTTTCGACCATAATAAGAGGAATGGTCAGAACCGAGAGGTCTTGGGACGTGGGACTTTCCTTCTGCGAGGAGGTTATGTTGCCGAAAGAAGCTGCGGAGAGGGAGAGGGAGATATCATCTAACCTCCCAATCCGCAGCCGGAGAGTAGGACGTCGGAAGAGGGCCTACCAGGCCCTTCTCCGTCCTCCATGAATTGATGTCTTGACGGTGGACTCGGTGTCAGTCGTCAGTAAAATAAAACCTCGAGAAGGTGCGCGCGGTGTATGAGCCGCGTGCCTTGTAGTGAAAAAGGGATGGTTAAACTCCAGATCCATGCTGAGAAAGGGATCTCAAAAAGGACCAGCGCTGTCAGGCTCGCGGAAGAATGCGAGAGCGTGCTCGTGATCCTGACCGACGGTGTAGAGGAGTACACCCGTGGTGGTTAACCAGTAGGAGTCCGGCATAGCCAATAGTATTCATGGCATCCATGTGGATTTCTCCATGTAAAAAAGGGGCAAAACGAGTAGGTACTCATTTTGCCCTACCCATTTTGCCTTTTAGCTAGAAGTTTGCATTATTCGAAAAATAACCTTCAAATATTAACTCTAAATCCGTGTGTTGAGTATGAAAAATACTTGAATAAGTTTATTTTGATACTGAATCAACACTATTAGACAGACATTTAAGCCAAAGCAAAAATCAATCTGAATTCACCTTGCAATTTTTTATCGAAACAGACGAAAAAATATTTTTGGTCACTGCGCAGGTGTTTCTAGTAGCTTCGTTTTTTAGTGACTGCCTCAGATGGAGCGGGATGCGGAGCGACTGTTGCACTGTTCGCAGCGAGTCCAGCGTTCAATCTGACGATGTCGCATTGCCTACCCTTTTTAGGCTGGGTACCCGTCTTGGGCTTACTTCCCCTAGTTGAATTTAGAACAAAATAAAAGTTTATTGATTAAAGCATGTGTGATTCCGTGAAGCATGAATTTAGAATTTAGATGTCTATTGTATGTCTATGCCTTTGTATCGAGTTATCAATTTTTCAGTCAAGTCAAGGCAGTTAAAATAAAACCGGGCAAGTGCGTGTCAGGCCACGCGCAATGTAGTGTTCCGAAGTAGTAAGTTTATCGCTATTATTCATTAAATGTTCATTAACTAGGTACTTATGCTAACATATACGTGATAGTTTTCCTTGTAAATTTTGATAAATTTACTCAAAAAGAGATTTGAGAAATTTTTCACTTGTCCAACACCAACCGTTTAACCAGCAGGGGGGGGGGACACTTGACTCTAACCAAAATTAGTACTTTAAACATTGAAGTATAATGTCATAGAACAGACATCTCGAACAAAATGTGTTTCCCGCCCGGGAGGTTCCATTTTCAAAATTGAGCCCCCGTTCTCCTTTCAGAATCGAACGAATCCATTGAAGACTGAAGCCACGTGACGCCAATGCATTGGGACATACATGGTGTTCGCGATGTCGGTTTTATACGTTAGTAATAATACTTCAATGACTTTAAAGTCAAATATTTAAAACAGACCCCTAATTCCAAAAATGTTCTTAGAAGATCTATAATATTTTTGGAAGACCTTTTCAACAATATCCTACAATCGGATACGCGACGATTAAAAAATTCATCTTCACGTTACCTGTAACGTTATCTTCACGGTACCCTGAAAAAAATTTGTTTTTCAATATTTTATTCTACTATTCTGGAATTTTGATAAACATGTATATCCGTGCCAAATTACAGCTTCGGACAGACCGACGGACGGACAGACGGACGGACATGTCAAATGTTTTTAGGGTTCCGATTGTGTTTCGGAACTCTAAAAACGTCACCAAAAGTAAATGGCATTTTACTTATGGCATTTTACTGTGGGGCAAAGCAGCCGGTATAGAACAAATTTTTGTATTACAGAAAAGAGCCATTAGAGCTATTTATAAACTAAAATCAAGGGAGTCCTTGCGTGTCAAATTTAAACAAATAGGTATACTTACAGTAGCTTCCCAATATATTTATAATAATTTAGTGTTTATACGGAATAACATAACTGCATATAAACAAAATTGTGATTTTTCAAATCGTCAAACAAGAAGGATGCATCAATTGGCTACCTCTTCGTACCGTCTTTCTAAAGTGCAACGTTCTTTTATGGGACTAGGTATAAAATTTTATAATAAAGTCCCAAAACAAATACATGACTTACCGGTGCAATCTTTTAAGAAACGTGTAAAGGCTCAGCTCTTAGGCAAGGGCTACTATAGCATAAATGAATATTTAAATGACAAGGATGCTTGGAAATGACTAGCTAGGCAACCAGTTCTGCACAGGTTAAAGAATACCTATTTTTGTAATAGATATAAGTTTTATTTTTAAAAGATGTGCTGAGGAGTTTCTTTACGGCTTTTCTTCTCCTCCATGACAAAGCACCTTTCCGAAAAGCTGGTAGATTAAAAAAATGACGTGCATAAGAGTATCAGTGATACCTACATGAATAAAGATTATTTCATTTCATTTCATTTCAAATCTAAGGTCATTAAGTTAAGGTAATAAGTAGGTACCTCAGCAGTGCTGGCGTTAGAGCCACTGACAAGAAGGCAAGAATATTGTGGCCAATTAAGGAAATCAAAAAGACTGTAATTTTTGCTGAACCAATGTCAATGTATATTATCTTTCCTTTTTTTTCACCGGCCGCCCGCCCAAATTTTGGCGCCCAGGGCCGTCGCCCCACCGTGCCCCCTATGCGCCTCCCCTAACGCGGGCACTGGGTACCTGTCTAAAATATCTGTAGATGTATCTGTAGATGTATCTGTAGAGGTACCTGTAGAGGTACCTGTCCCCAACGTATGATACGTATGAGGAGACAGGTTGGTTATTTTTTAAATTTCGGTTCTGCTTTTAACTTGAATGTTCGTGATTATCAATCTCATAACAACTCACAGCTACGATAGAAAGTGTTCTAATAAAGACAGCTAGCCTCCTTGTCATACCACGCACCACTATCTATATGAAATGTGAACAAAGACTACGTTCAGAATAGATCTGTCAGACATGTACAAATGTAATTTAATGTGTTTTCGTTTAAGTAGACATTTGTTTCACAACGACAGGCAATCGAGCGATTGACAAGGGCTATTGACGTGAACATGCAATGGTAACGGGGGCAACGTAGCTATTTCGTTGCGATAGACAAATTACACGAAACTCAACGTTTCGTGGATAACAGCGACCAACTTATAATGCTAGCTATTATGTGATGTCTATTGCTTTTATATCTGATAGTCGGTAGTCCATACCGATGAAGTGAGGAGATTATGATATAAATTGCACGTTTACTCATCGGTAAATTCCCTGTTGTTACTATTGAAGTATTATTACTGGCGTATAGAACCGACACCGCGAACACCATGTATGTCCCAATGCATTGGCGCCACGTGGCTTCAATCTCCAATGGATTCGTTCGATTTTGAAAGGAGAACGGGGGCTCAATTTTGAAAATTGAACCTCCCGGGCGGGACACACATTTTGTTCGAGATGTTTGTTCTATGACATTATACTTCAATGGTTGTTATTGATATTATTACCTACTAGTAGTTACGCATGTATTGGTGATGGTGGTCACTTATTGATCTGCTAGCAGATAGTTGATCAGTACGGAAAGAAACATTAACATAAAAAACAATAATATTAATAGATAAATAAACAAAGTATTCACTGCTATCAGTGGTGATCTTAGGAAGCCTAAGAAATTGCCTACGAGAAAAGAAAGATTTAGTTTGAACCTGTAAAGAAATTAAATTTATTCGAAGTTGGTTTTAAAAACGCTTTTTATATATCGATCTAAGCCATCGCTTCAACAAATCCCTACCGGGAGAAGAACTGGCAAGAAACTAACGAGGATTTTTTTACCTACTCACATTTACAGTAGCAGTAGCACTTACTAGCAAACATCGTTTCTCGGCATTATGTCACGTGTCGATACTATTATAATATACAAGCCATACTACGCTACATAGTGATACTACACTACATAGTGATCGACAAGACTTACAACCTGTGGGCGCCCTCGATAGTTTTTTTTAATAGATGATCAATGGCACAAAACTCTTTGAGTGCTTCAATGATAATGCTTATAAAAAACACACACAATGATAATGCTTGTACATGGTGATAGTATAATACTATAATTTTACGGTAAACCATAGGTCATATCTAATAACTTTCAGGCTTTGGGTTCCACAATAACTATTACTATTACTACACTTGAGTTGGTCACAGCATGGCATGACATGGCATATAACAACTTGGCATATTTAGTTGCTACTTTAATTGCTAGTAATTTTGAAGCAGATTTAGTATTTAATAAGTTCTTTATAGCTAATGCTACATAATTATATCAGTTTGTGGTTTGGTACTATGTCAGGGTGAGCTTTTGCCATAAAAACTAGTTGCATCAATAAACTTTATGTTGAATTGGCAGAGTTTTAAGACCTCTAAGGCGGGTCACACTTAAGGCGTGCCTTTTCAGCCCTTTTTGATTTCATTTACGAATATCTCTATGGGTTGCAGTGCTTTGCCTCTCAATAGATTCGCGGAAGCGTCGGCTATGGTCCTGTCACTAGAGAGGTGCGTAGAGTGACGCGCCGGCTATAGACTTCGATTTTTTTTGCACTCTACACGCATAACTGCTTAGGCATACGAATTTTAATACTACTATCATATACTACATCATCTATTGTCCGCAAATAGAATTTTTCAAAGCGCTAGGTGTCACATAACATGTCTTTTTACTCTCCCAAACGTATCACTATTAGCAACATCAGAGACGCACATACAATGACGCACCTGCTAACTATACTCGTAGCAGCGCCATTTGTATGAAAATTTGTATATTAAGTGCGAATGCGCCGCGGAGTGGAAGTTTTGTGATTTTGATTTACAAGCGATTTCTGATCCCTTCTTTACTTAATACCATAGTTTTAAACCACCAAAATTTGGCGAAAAATGTTAATATTGCTCATATAAATACTCAGAGTATTAATGTGTATTCGTATAATTGCATTACTCCGATATGTTCAGTTCAGTATGTTTGATAGAAAATTTATCTATCTCCACTCCAATTTTGTATCGCAATCATGGCTTCACGTCTTCCCTCGTCATCCATGTCATCCTCATATCTGATCGGAGTGATGGCGCGGTTACCATTTATCTTCTCTCTCACATCCCTTTAACTGTGATTTGCTCATCCTATGGTGGTATTATTGGGAGTGAAGAGTAATTCGGGGTTAGAGGTTATCATCAGTACTTTACGATCACACCGTCGAAGGCTATAGCATATATTTCCTATTTGTTAGTGACACGGCTTAAGCAGGCAGAGGCTACAGCCGGTCGCGTCTTATTTGAATGTCTTGGAGTTATTCGCCAGTGACGAGGCGGTTATAGCATAGGTTATGTTTCATACAAAATTGTAGTGTCAAAGTAGCGTATATCAATTTTGGCTAAGTATCTGCGAACTTGTTAAGAGACCACGGGAAGATAATTATAATATAAATGACCTATTTATACTTCTTTACGAAGAAAAAATAAAGACAAGTAGAATAATTATAATTTCATTTGCTATTTTCCAAGTACGGACTTAGGTATGGTGCTATACTTACATTAAATTATGCGTTTAGCGATTAGATAAGTTGATGGCTTAAATACCAGAAATTATACAAAATTGTTTAGCACTTCAATGTCTTTAAGATAAATTGCTATAATTTATTTAAGTGTAGGTGATTCATACCTTGTAGATTGTATTAATTAAATTGTTAAAATATTGTTATTCCTTCTTCTTTCACCCTAAGCTTGTACTGTAGAATAACAATTTATAGAGCTATTTATCTAAAGTTACATTTGCATCGTCGGAAAGTTATATATCTTATGACTTCCTCAATTAAATCTAATAGAAATATTAGGTACTAGCTGTGCTCCGCGGTTTCACCCGCGTTAATTTGTGGAGAAAAGTAACTACTTAAATATATGATGTAGTAGTATATAGCCTATAGCCTTCCTCGGTAAATGGATTATCAAATACAAAAAGAATTTTTCAATTCAAACCAGTAGTTCCTGAGATTAGCGCGTTCAACCAAACAAACAAACTCTTCCGCTTTATAATATTAGCATTAGAGCATCGAGCCCGGGTTTACCCGGACCGAAAAACCCGGGTTTTCCCGGTTCTGAGGATTACAAAAAAACCCGGGTTTTAAAAATCAAACCCGAGTTTTTCGGGTTTTTTTAAATACTTTTGTTTTTGTTATTTATTAAGTTTAAGCCACAAGAGAGAAGAAAGTGGGTCCCTTCGGAATTGGACGACGGAACCACCGAGGACACTTGTTGGCTAACTTTTTGGAGAAGGAAGATCTCTTTGTGATGAACTCCTTCTTCATAAAGAGGCCTCAATGCAGGTGGACTTGGATAAGTCCTGATGGTTCCACAAAAAGCGAGATAGACTTCATTCTGGCAGACAAACAGCACATATTTAATGATGTCTCTGTGATTAGCAGGTTCAAAACCGGAAGCGATCACCGTCTTGTGCCTCTTACACATTAAATATTGACGTGAAGCTGGAACGGTCATGCCTGATGAAGTCTATGCTTCGTCCAACACCTGTCCAAATCCAGGGATCCGAAAACTTTCAACTTGAGCTGCAAAATAGTTTTGCGTACCTAGAATCATGCACGTCGGTGGAGGAGTTTAACACCAGGATGGTAGCGACTGTCCACGAGGTAAGGTAAGGTCGAAGTATTTCAAGACCCACCCCAGTGGTAGATCTCAAGTTATCTCAGAACAAAGTCTCGGTCTTATGAGAGATCGACGAGAACTATGTGTGCAGTCTCCAACGTCTATGGCGGAATACCGACGGCTCAATGAACAGATCTCCAAGTGTAGGCGACGCAATTTGCGCAAACACAACGCAAATCCTGTAAAAAATACAATAGAGCGAAACCAAGGATCCAAAGTGTTCGCCAGAGACCTGTCTATTGGGCAAAGTCAGCTCACAAGGTTGAAGACCGAGTCCAGCACCATAGTTACGTCGAAACCTGAAGTTCTAAGAGAAACTGAGAGATACTACAGACGGTTGTATACCTCCTCTCAAGCTCCACCTCCCAGTGAGGAGAGCGACCAGAGAGCTAAATTAACCCGACACTACA
Source organism: Thymelicus lineola (assembly GCA_963932265.1). Classification (NCBI taxonomy): domain Eukaryota; kingdom Metazoa; phylum Arthropoda; class Insecta; order Lepidoptera; family Hesperiidae; genus Thymelicus; species Thymelicus lineola. The sequence goes on along the minus strand of OZ010681.1, from coordinate 5,334,626 downwards.
CAGAGGATATCCCGGACGTCAGCCTGTATGAGATTAGAAAGGCTCTCAAACAGCTTAAAAACAACAAGACACCGGGAGATAACGCGGTATCACCGCCGAGCTGCTAAGAGCTGGGGGGAAACCCCTCCTAGTGGCGCTCCAAAAACTGTTTGTTACCGTCATCCATACTGGAACTACCGCGGGAGCGTAGAGCAGAAGTGTGGTGACTCTGTTTTTCAAAAAGGGCGATAAAGCCCTTTTGAAGAACTACAGGCCAATCGCACTTCTGAGCCACGTTTATAAGTTGTTTTCGAGGGTGCTCACAAATCGCATTGCACGCAGGCTTGACGACTTCCAGCCTCCCGAACAAGCAGGATTCCGGAAAGGCTACAGCACCATAGACCACATACACACACTGCAGAAGATTATACAGAAGACCGAGGAGCAGCCCCGGATCTACGATTTTTTCGAACCGGGGCAAATCCTTGCTAGTGGCGCCCCCTCCAGTGTTTGAGAAAAACTGTAAAAATTGCCAATGAATAGCATTTTTGTGACCATTTGTTAAAATAATAATCCTTTAATAAATTTAAACTTTTGATGTGAAACATCTTTAGGCGAGGGGTAAACCTGATTTTTGCCTGGTGATACAGGCCGTGGCGACTCGCCGCCATAGATATATAAACTATATGTATATATTGTCTAACGTATGAAATAAAAACAATCCAACTCTATACGCGACAGTTTCGCTATACTGTCAAATTTTTCATGATATCAGACGTGTGCCGTGTTCGCCATTTTGTTTTTCTCTTTACTCCAGTGTAGATTATTACCAAGGTACTAAGGTACTAACTACTAAAACCGCCTTTGACAAAGGTATGACACGTCAAATTGGACATTAGTAGGAACAAAACCGCCATGTTTTGTTGCGTAGGTATGCATGTTTTTTTCGTAGGTAGGGCCGCTTCTTTATACTTCCATGATCGCCGCACTATATTATTATGATAAGGCAATATGAAAAAAAAATATAATAACACAATGTGGGTAATCATAAATAAACTTGGTTTGATAGGCTGTAGCATACGGTAGGACAAATTTGAAACTTCAAACAAATAAGAGACGGTGGCGTACTGGGAGATGGTCGGAGCTTTAATCTGCAATATCTGAGTTCAAATACTGGCGAAGTGATAATTTTATTCTTCTAATTTAGTTTTTTTAACAATAAAATATGTCTGACATCGATAATTTAGGAAGTGAAAGTGTGCAGCCTCCTACAAAGAAAGCAAAATAAAGAAAATAAATGTTTATTAAAAAAAATTGTCATCATTTTCTGGAGACAATTCGTAATATTGTATTTTTTCATCACGCCATATTTAGTTCCTGTCATAATCTGTACTTTTATGGCTATTAGTTGTAAAAAATAATTTCGATGTTTCACATCTGCCAGCCGTCCCATGACGGCTCACATTTTTTTATTAGGTATCTAATAACTTTCATTTGTGACATAAAACAGAAAAACAGAAAAAATAATATAACCAGGAAAGACTACAACTTTACATGGCGTGCTTTCTTTTCTGCGAAAGAATCTATTAGCTCCTCAAAGTCCATCGCATACTCAGTTTTGTTTTAATTGGCTAGGATCGCGAGGCCAGATAGACGATCCTGACTCATTGTTGAAAGTAGATAAGTTTTAATTATTTTCAGTTGGTAATGTGCAATAAATTCTTAAATACGGCAAGTTCCTGGCAAAAATCAACTGTTTGTGTTGTCATTTGACTGACGTTCGATTCGACTGTTTGAATTTGTTCGGCTCGGCTCGTAGGTATAGATGTGACGGGGATTCCCCTGGCAGAAAGATCACGGGGACACTACGCACGCGTTCAAAAAACTGGGCGTGTGGAAATAGAAATGTTTGTTTTTCAAACATAATATTATATTAAGATTCGATTACTTGATAAAAACCTATGAGATTGTAGGAAAAAAGGCTTTATTTGTTCGATATTTCGAATTCTTGTCTCAAGGATTTGGCGCCCCCCTGAAACTGCCGCCCGGGGCAAGTGCCCCGGTTTGCCCCCCCTTAGATCCGGGGCTGCCGAGGAGTGCCGTTATGTGTCGCCTATGTGGACTATGAGAAAGTCTTTGATTCTCTCGAAACCTGGGCAGTACTAAATTCTCTTCAGCAGTGCCGTATCGACTACCGGTATATCGCGGTGTTGAAGTATTTGTACTCATCAGCCACCATGTCCGTCAAAGTACACGACATAGCCACGAACCCCATCCAATTGTAGAGAGGTGTCAGGCAAAGGGACGTTATATCCCCAAAGCTGTTACCGCTGCGTTGGAAGATGTGTTCAAGCTGATGGAGTTGAAACGACGTGGCATTAACATCAATGGCGAATACATCACACACCTGCAATATGACACCGATGATATAGTCATCCTGGCAGGATCCCTGGAGGAACTAGGTACAATGCTCGGGGACTTGAACAGCGCCTCATAACGGGTGGGTCTTAAGATGAATGTCCATGTTACACCCGTACCGGTTGTTGTTGACGGCGCTGCTCTCGAAGTTGTAGACGAATACAATTACCTGGGACAAGTGATCCAGATGGGTAAGTCCAACTTCGAGAAAGAAGTCACTCGTAGAATCCAACTCGGATGGGCTGCGTTCGGGAAACTGCGTCATATCTTGCCGTCCAAAACACTACCTCAGTGCCTGAAGTCGAAGGTGTTCGAGCAGTGTGTGTTACAAGTAATGACATACGGATCCGAGACGTGGTGCTTCACTATTGGCCTAATACAAGCTCAGAGTAACGCAGAGGGCTATGGAGAGGGCTATGCTTGCTATTTCTCTAAGTGATCGCATCAGAAACGAGGAGATCCGTAGACGAACAAGAGTAACCGACATAGCTCAAAGAATAAGCCGGCTGAAGTGGCAATGGGCCGGCTACATAGTGCGAAGGACCGATAACCGTTGGGGAAGAAAGATCCTCGAATGGCGCCCGCGTCTCGGAAAACGGAGTACAGGACGCCCCCCGACAAGATGGACCGACGACCTGAAGAAGACAGCAGGCATCCGCTGGATTCAGAAGGCTCAGGACCGGTCAGAGTGGCGCAAGTTAGGGGAGGCCTATGTCCAGCAGTGGACCTCCAAGGGCTGATGGATGGATGGATGGATGGATGGAGATTACTTACTAAGTTTTAAGATATTCTGAAGAAAAAATAAATCTTTTTCACTTTTTTAAACATTTTAAACTGTTTTTGTAATTTGTAAAGTACTATTTAATTTATTTCAATTCTTCCTCATCCTTTATAATTTGTACTCATTGCAGGAAATCGATATAAAAACGCAGATTAGTGTATTTTAAAAAAATACAATAAAAGGCTCGAAAAGCTCGAAAAACCCGGTCTACCCGGGTTTTAATATTCTTAAACCCGAAAACCCGGGTTTTCAAAATTGAACCGAGCTTCGATGCTCTAATTAGCATAGATAATATTTTGATAAACATTATAGGTATGTATACCGAAAGGGAAATAACAAAAAATAACATTATAAGATTTTTTTATTCGTATATTTTCATGTTCGCTCTACAAGAGTCACATTGCTATACACATCAGACCACGTTCAACTTTATACAGTTTAACATTTTTTTTTCGGTTTTTAGTCGAGTTTTGTATAAAAATAGTATCAGGCGGTGAGGAAGCCGAGGTCAGAGGTAGAATTTAGTGCCAGCCGTGAGAGCCGTGGTTCCATGGGCCCTCTTCGGGGGCGGAGGCGGCGGCGTGCGCGGCGGCGGCGTATTGCGCGAGGTGGGAGGCGCGCGCGTGCTGCACCTCAGGCGTGTCGACCACGTACTGTCCGTCGTGGGTGAGCTGGATGTGAGCCTGGGGACCGTTCCACTTGCCGTAGCCGGCGGCGTAGCCCGCGCCGTGCGCCAACGCGCCGGCATATCCGAGGGGAGCGACAGCGCCGTACGCGGCATGCGCGCCGTGAGCGGCGTTAGCGTGAGCGTTGGCGTGCGCGGCGATATGAGCGGCCTTCAGGTGGGCCACCTCGGGTGTGTCGATCACGCGGCCGTCGTGAGCGAGAGGCGCGGGACCGTACTTGAGAAGGCCTGTGGGAAAATATGCATTTCCATTATTAACAGCTCAAATCTTAATAAATCGGCTGAAATGTACTTAGTTGTGACTATTAATGAGATATAGAGCGTAAATACAACGAATAAATTTAATTTTATTATTTCCTGTTTACTACGAGTATATCAGCCATTTGCCATTTGCAATCCATTCATATCTTTAATTACATACCCTATATATGTATGTTAAATAAACGTTCGATACTACTTCCTCATAGAAACTACTATATGAATGTAAGCATGGTAAGAATCTCCATTAAGGATATCAAAGATTTTGCCACTCACCAGCGGCAGGTGCACCATAGTGTGCGCCAGCGGCGTATCCGGGTCCGGCGAGGTATGCGCCGGCGGCGGGCGCCCATGCGCCGTGCGCGGTGGACGCCTGCGCATGCGCCGCATAATGCGCCGCTTTAGCGTGCGCTACCTCGGGCGTGTCCAGCAAGTATTTGCCATCGGGGCTCAGCTGGATGTGCGCTGGGGGACCCGCGTAGAAGGAGGCCTGCGCCAGGCAGAGGGAAGCGGCTAGGATAATCTGTGGAATAATGATTACTTATAAAGATAATATGAAGTGATCGTAGGGTTCTAATTGCGGGTTATTTCATTTGCAGATTACGAAATTCACAGTGACTATGATACATTACACCTACGGAAGGCTACGGAGAGCCCAATAACCAACTGTCAACAATCAAGCACACTGTTTATAAACTCTTCAAATATAAACTAATCCATATTGTAGCAGTTGGTTGAAGATCCAAACCCTTTACAGATGTCAGATATATTTGATATGACGGAGGCTGTTGGGATGTGTTTATAGTACCCCAAACCACTATGTGTCTACTAATATTAACATAGTCGATTATTGATAAAATTAACTCTACTTTTCTAATCCTTCCATCATGACTCAATAACAACAATGGAGTTCTGGTATAAAGAATTACAATAAAGTTGTAATTTTTTTGTAGGAGAAATCATGACCTACTTTTTGCGAATAATACAGCGCTCATAAATCTATTCTGACTACTATTACATAAGGCTTTAAAATGATAACTTTAAGCACCACAAAAAGTATCAACAACACGCATTATAAATAAAATCGAAATACTATTTCGTTTAACAGGTCAATGACAGTATCTAACACGGATATAAAAATTCGGTTTTAGTGTTCGCGTGTCGTCATGCTAGTATTAACGAAAAGTGATATAACTAATAACAACACGTTGTGATATTAAATTAAATTTATTACACGGTTCGCTGAAGTCCAGATATCTACGAAAAGAACTGAACAATTTGTTACGCATGCTTAGCCCTCCATGCCACATTAGTTTCGCTCGGCAAGGCCGTTGTAGTTAAAGCTAACTTCGTACTTCGTAAGCACGGTTGCGTGTAACAAAACTTTATCTAATCTCAGATCATAATGCAAGACACCTGATATAATTTTATACCCGCTGTTCACACAATCGTTGCACTTTTAGTATCTACGTGTCTGATTGTTTCACTTTGTTCATATTTAAAGCCTATTTCGTCACAAACTAAACAACATCACAGTTCGTGTGAACTTGTTGCAGTCCTACAAACAAAAATAGGAACAGTTGCGCAATCAACTATAACAAAAATAAGGAAATGTAACTAAATGTTTGTATTTCTTAACATCATCTTGTAGATGTAATTCAGATACAGTTTTGTTCTGTTACAATTACTGTTATATTATTGTGAAATTTCGATTAACACTACGCAATGATGTTTAATTCCTAGTATGTAGGTTAATGTAAACACTAGTTAATTATGTTTTTAATATAATTTGCAACGCGGGAGTATAAATCTTACTTTAAAACGTTATTTACAACAGAGATTGTGTCGAGAAAATTGGGTCTATTCAAATGGAATGACACAGACTTCCAGATAGGTCCGTATAAATCATTTGCATTGTCGGGTAACTTATTCTCTATGACATGACGAAAGGACGTGAAGTAAGACGCTGTAAAAGAGTAATTAAGACATGAATCTTAGATAAAAACCAAGGGTAATTAAGTAGCATCGTCTAATTAACTTAAAAATTAAAAAGAGTATTATCAAATGTTGTTATTAATCCGTCCGTAAAAGAGTTTTGTACCAGGAAGGTGGCTTATCCTACTATTGAATGTTAATAATTGTGTTCTTAAGTAGTTTATTATATAACTCAGCACGGTGCCAAACACAGGCTGGAAGGCGTGGCATATCTGCACGCACTGGTAAGCCGATGACAGATAAAGCAACCGCAATAAGAGCTTCAAACAAGTTGCCGATTAATCTAGATAAGCTAATAATTTATATGTTTATAGCTAACTAAGCGAAAGTCGTTAGACAAGGATCGGGAATTTTATTGCTCCTTTTAAATAATTAAAGAAAGCATTTGCAAAGATCGTATTTATCTAAAACAGCGAATGCTACTAACAGGTTATAAAAACTATAAGTAAGTAGTTAGACCTTGCTTAGTGACCATTTTTATAAAAATATTTATCGACTTATAGAGACTTAGAGACCAAGTCTAATTAACGAGAACCGGTACAAAACGTATTTATAATAAATATATCTAGGCAAGTGCTTCAATGGCGTCGTAGAATGTAGTTGGCCACGTATTTCACAAATATAGCCCCGGGTACAACACTAACGCCCCGTTAACAACACTATTAAGCTCAAAGCCCTTGTAGTTATAACCAGAACAGTCATAGTAATTAATGACTCAGGCAGTATTTCAACTCGATTTCTAATCAGCAATCTAGTAGTGATTATATTTCTAGTTTGAATATTTTTGAAAGCCAACTTTTGCTTAATAATCCCTAATTTGCCATCAGAATTCCATACATCAAAGTTTCTCCATCGATGGCGTAACTCCTCCAACTTCTTAGTAACGTTACTATTGAGAATTCTTTCTCCATAAAATTATATTTTTTATCTGGTAATAAAGTACTAAGACTTACCTAATTTCTAAACTTTAGTCCAATTATAACGTATAATTCCTACAAATATATATTAAATATTATGTACCATAGAGTGGCTTAGTATTTTTCATTTTTGTTTAGTACACTATTAAGTTAATCAAGAGATATTAATAAAACAAAGACAGGCGTAGGTACTTGTGTTGCAACTCGCACCCAATGTTTTCGATAGATTAACGACGTGTCGTGAACTCTAGTCTTTGATATAATTAATTTGGGAACCGCTAGAGTCTAGCTCGAGTCTGCCCCCAAACGCCTCGTCGCGAGGCTGGGGGCTTGAGAGTCATCCATCCATCCATCCATCAGTCCTTGGAGGTCCACTGCTGGACATAGGCCACCCCTAACTTGCGCCACTCTGAACGGTCCTGAGCCTTCTGAATCCAGCGGATGGCCGCTGTCTTCTTCAGGTCGTCGGTCCATCTGGTCGGGGTGCGTCCTGTACTCCGTTTCCCGAGACGTGGGCGCCATTAGAGGACCTTGAAAGTCAGTTCTTTCTTTTTCTTCTCTTTTTTTTGGCCAGCAACGGATCGGTTGCCTTTCGTGTTGCTGATGTCCATGGGCGAAGATAGCCACTTTCCATCAGGAGGATCGTTAGTCAGATATTTCCATAAAAAAGACTAAAACTGCAATGAAACCAAAGACTTGACTATTCCACTATGGTACATTATAGAAAATATTTACTCGTGAGTATCAAATACATAACATCGAATGTACGAGTATTAGTATAAACTTGAACAGAACTGCACTACACTACATGTGGTTAGTTCTTATTGGATTTGATCGTACTCGTATCAATTTACAAAAGAAAATACCGCATATTAAAGTAAGCAAGTTACTTTACACCTACTAAGTATATCTAGACCACCTGCGTACATAAGATTCGCGAATTCCAAGACACCTTATCCGAAACCGCAGGAGTTGATTTACGTCCTGAATAAATTTTGAATGATAAATTGATATCCGAGACACAGTTATGACATATTTATGAAGAATAGTTTTAGCCTCTATTTTAATTTTCCTTGCAGTATATTAACATTTGGTTTTGATTAATAAACATTATATAATATTGGTTTTGTGAATAAAATGTTTTATTCGCATAAAAATTAGTTTATACCTAAGATCTTACTATGATACAATTTTAACATTTTTCCAATCTTACTCTGCTTAGTTACAAATGTGTTTTTTCATCATTGACATATTTTTACAAAATATATCTGGTTTCAATTCATTAAAATATCCTTTGAGTTTTTACCGAAGTAAAAGTTAGCTCTATATAGCTAACTGTATCAGAGAGTTAAATGTAATACTTAGGAACACGCGATGTGAAATTAATAAGTGAACATAATAAATGTATATAAGTACTTTTACTAGTAATTCAGATGTTACAAAACCTGTGATAATTTTCAATGTTACGCGGACCGCCAAATTTCTAGCTGCAACGTGTTACATTTACATAATTATTAGCCTACTTGAATTATTAAAAATGTAAATAAGTTTAGTACAACGGCCTTAAAGTAATGAATACATTCATGACTTAATTTTTGAATTATTTCAACAAAATTGTAATTACATACACATATAACCCAGTGATCTTCAGTCTCTAGCAGACGTGGGATTAAATCGCGCATCTTAATTTTTTAGCTCATGGTTCTATTCAAAATTAAGATTACAATACCTACTGCAATTCTGCTGTATCATTGAATTTGAATTTATTACAGTTGTTGTCAATCAAAGATTGATTTGTCAAAAATTGTGTGGTTTGTTAATCAAAAAATTATCGCGTAAGAGCAGACAACCGCACGCAAAAAAAGGAAAATTAGGTGTTGAATTTATTCTGCAACCGGTTATTTATGTGAAAATTGGTGCAATTATTCCAGTACAATAAGTAACGTTTATCGAACACGTCGGTACAAGTGATCGAGTTGAGGCAGGTGTCTGTGCGAATAGCTCTAATCGATTCATAAACAATACGATTTCGCAATCGTCGATAGCCGGCCCTTTGTGAATGTCCAATTCTCTACGCAAGTGTATCCACCGAGCTAAAAGATCAAGATTTGTAGAACAATGCCTGACTGACATTTTAACTATGTTATTATTATATACAGATTTTGTAGGTATGGGAGTACAAAAATATTTTTGGGTTATTTTTGGAATAGAATACAATGACTTCAATGAACGCGAATTTGATAAACACTAAGAATAATCATGAAAACAATAAAAAAGTACGATTTTTTTTTTATTATGTAGTTAGTTTTCTAACAAACAAATAGAACTCAATTTTACCTCTGTTGTTATATTTTAAACTATTATAATATATCTAGAAAATTTACTCTATTTTAGTAACGATGAAAAACAAATCCATGTATTATAAGTAAATATAAACAAGCAATTTGGCAATATCTAGTCAGTTCACACAATCTCGGCCGAGCCCTGGAGTTGCGAGGAAAATGACTCAAAGAGATTTGAGACAAAGCAAGTGTACTATAATTTGAAGGCGTGGACCTCATATCGACTAGCCTTTGCATTCAGTTGCAAAAGTGTTGTTTTGCAATAGTTCGGAATTATCATTCAACGAACTGGTGCACAACCAGTCGGCCATTGCAATGCGTTGGGCAAGAGGAAGCGGTAGGCGTTAGGAAGTGTTATGGTTTTGCGAAGGTCATAAGACAATTTCATGCAATCAGTCAAAATTCGCAACTGTCTTGCATATTTCATATTTCTAAAATTTTTTTTACAATACTATATTCTATTATACTAATATTCGAAAACTCTAACGGGCGTAATCTAAATTTGAGTATTTTTAAATGTTAATATTCTTTTAAAACTAGTATTCTGTAGCAATATTCTAAATTTGAAAACAGTGAATGTTTTTTTTTCTTATACTTCATTCTTATTTATTTTCAAATACAAATTAATTAAACAACGCTGTCGTAGGAAGTGACAATAATAATGGCGCTCGAGACATGAAAATTAATGTTAAATCGCGCCGGTCGTGGTAATGTGTACGTGCAATCCAGACCAGCCAGTGCTAATAGCTTTATAATTTTACACTCCTTATCTCACAAAAGGCCTAATTGATCTTTACTTTGTTCTACGTGGTTACATTCACAATAAACCGTAAATAGAAAAGCAAAAGCGGTTGATTCTTTGTATTACATTTGTTTTAGTTGTCAGACAAATCTCACCGCTACGAGTTTAATTGAAGATGCTACGAAGATTCCTCTACTGTGTAGAACCCGCCCAATACCTCGTTTACATTACACCCGTCACTTATTTTAACAAAGATACATGCTACAGCTATGCTTTTTAACCAAACCTTGTAATATGTTATTTGGCTTCAACCCATTAATGGCCCACTACTGAGCACGGGTCTCCTCTTGAGGAGGCCTAGAGCATACTCCACCACGCTGCTCCAGTGTGGATTGGTGGAGCAATATGTTGGAGCAATATGTTATTTAAGCATTGTATTTTTATATCTACAAATGTTAGTAATATTCTACCTACTTCGTACAGTGAAAAGCAATTTACATAAGGGTATAAGCAATTTACATTAGCATAATAGTGAGTAATAGAGAAGTATCGACGTTTAGTAGGCTAATACTACTAATAAGCCGGATGCTTGTATTAATCATCAAAATACATTGTTCTCTGTCAAACTAGACCTTGACATGGTATTTGGTGAATTATATTATTAGATACGTACTTAGTGCAATGACTCTTGACGCGATTAGAAACGGGTCCGGTGTAAGAGAGGATGCTAGAAATTTCTACTTCCTACTATTGTGTTTATACTTTCCTGTTTCTACTGTTACTTAAAATGGTTGGATCCATCTCCATGGTCATTCTCTTGAAAATATAAAGTGGAACCATTGAAGTATGTCATAGAACCGACACCTCGAACACCATGTATGTCCCAACTCCCAATGCATTGGCGCCACGTGGCTTCAATCTTCAATGGATTCGTTTGATTTTGAAAGGAGAACGGGAGCTCAATTTTGAAAATCGAACCTCCCGGGCGGGACACACATTTTGTTCGAAGTGTCTGTTCTATACGCTAGTAATAATACTTCAATGAGTGGAACTTACAACATGGGGATATAGTTACATTGACCTCTGGAAATAGATTGCTTTAAATGTTACGGCCTGAATGTAATTTGATAAATTAAATTACTGTAAGCAATGGTCTTTAAACTCAACCTGACCTTTTGAACTTAATAGTCATGAGGACAATAAATGCAATTTCACTGCTCATTTTCACCGCCTTATATTTTTCGCTATATAAAAAAGATATTTTTCAACTTCACGTCGCCAGTACACCAATATATATTTCATTTTTACTTTATAAGAGTTTCTAAAGTTGGGATTACTAAGGTTAAAATAGGCTTACATTTGAAATAGTATTTTTTAACTGCTGCTACAGTTAGTTTGAACTTTAACAACTTATTTTATTTCCAAAATTACTTTTCATTTTAGCGTACAGATAATAAAAAAAACGGTCGTGAATAATTATATTTTAATGTGATCTAATTGTAGTATATGCCCCGCAATGATATATTATTATTTATGTATAATCATTAGGTAGAATAGTACCGCGGTATTCACCCAAACGGAACTAGGCCCCGCCTACTATCAGCAAGCTACCGAAGGTGTAATAATTTAGTGACAATTTAGTTGAAATAGTGGCTGATCGATTTATTTGGCGTGAACAAATTATAGTCAGGTCGTGCGGTTCTGAACTGAATTACATACATATTCATATTTCCTAATGCCCGCCAATTCTGATAGGGGCTATTGATTTTAAATATCAATCTAATCTTAAGCGGTTGAATTATGTTAATGGGCGATTAAACTAAATTTGTCAACTTTATCCCTGTATTTCCATATATTTTTAGAGTTTATTACTGGGACTTACTAGTCTTTATAATGGTCGTGCAATGGACTGCGTTTTAAATGGCTTCAGACGTTAATGTTGAGTTGTGAAGAATTATACAGTGTATATGTTTTTAGAATATGAGTTGTGATTTTACAGGCTAAGAAAGTGTATGTTAAATCGAATATTTACACATTATATGGGATTATTATAGTGTATTATATTGAAAAATATATATAAGTTGGGTGCGTAACAACATAAACCCAAAATTAACCCGCAAGATACAATTTTTTTTAAACCAAACCATGTGATATTTAGTTGTGGTTAAATATTTTAAACTATTGGATGTAAAAAGTTAGTATTAACGAAATATCTATAGTAAAATAAATTAGTACTAAAGGACAATACAAATGTAACTCACCATAGACTGCATGATTACGGGATTTATACTAAATTTATTGGAGATCTCAAACGAACTAAGTTTGGCGCTGCTGGGTAGCCAGTACTCGCCTCGAGAATTTCGTCTAAGCGACGTGTGTACACAACCACCTCCAAAGTCGGAATGTCGATTGGATACAGCCAGCCCCCTTATATATGTAACACCCCGCTTTGACCGCTTGTAATTGGAAACAATTAACTAGACGGCAAGTGCAATGCTGTAATTTTAATTGTGAGATGCGCGGACGTGAACACGGCACAGGACATAGGGGTGGATTCAGGGACGTTTTGATACGAGAAAGTTTGGAAAGAAATACGACGTTTGCGAGAAAATTCCAGATCAATAGGCCCAAGGTTACGCAGCGATCGCGATTTTTCGAACCGTTTCCGTTTTGCTAGAATTTCAAGTTGGACAATTTTAAAATTTCAAAAATTTTACTAACAAACCAATACGTTTAATGATTTTACTTATGTATTGACAATGTTTAATTAAGATATGAAAAGTATATGTTTAAGGAATGCGTAAGTTATATTTAGTAAACTTGTTCACAAGGAGAGGGCGACGTTGATGTCTTTTCTATGAGCTAGTTCCGCGCTATTGTATCGCTCGTTCAAGATACATTCAGGGCGAACAATGTTATTAAAATTTTACTATTATATTCTAGGTAATTCATGTGAAACTGTAATAGTATATTTTACTCCGTCGTGTAATAAAATAAAATGAATATTGCACCAGTATTATATTATTAGTATTGTATTATATTATCGTTTGTGTTATTAATGACTAGGAAATCGCCTCCGCTTCGCTTTGGGAAAAACAGTAAAAAAAATATAATATATCCTATGTCACCCGGGGATAGTACAGCTTCCCAACAGTGAAAGAATTTTTCAAATCAGTTCGGTAGTTTCGGAGCCAATTCAATGCAATCAAACAATCAAATCTTTCCTCTTTATTAGTATAGATATTCAATCATATTCACATATTAAGTGTAATTTAATTGCCACCATCGTGATTCATGTAAATTCTTCAAGAACTTTGTGTTCAGTACGCACTACTGGGCCAGTTCGTTTTAATATAAATTATTCATTTGTCGTATTCATTTTCGTTGCCTAAAATAATAAACAATTAAATTAAGAAGAAATTTCAAAACATATTATGCATTGCCAAATTTAATGAGCTTGTACCAATAGGCTCGTGCTACAGATATTTAATATTACGAAATCTATGTAGCTATAATAGATTCTGACGTCAGCGAATAAATAGGAAACAAGAGTAAGTTTATGTAATATTACCTGTAGAGCGTACACCCTGGCAGCTACACCTGAGTAAAATGACTTCCAGATTTAAAACAGGTATTTAACACGGATTTAAATTACAAGTAAAGTATTATGGGCCCGGTGGACGTAATATGATAGCATTGGATAGCATAATATCGCACCCTCAGTGGAAAAAAAGTATAAGTCGTCTTACGTTGAATTTTAGTTATTAATATGATTGGAAACAGGGATAAATCTGGATATGCTCAATTTTTTTTTTCAAATTTTTATCATTAATCTTGACGTTTTTGTGCAAGAAATCGTAATGTAAATTCCTTTGACTACTTACTGATATTTTATTAGTTTTTTTGTTCTCCTGTTAAATTGCAATTTTCTTCTTATGCTTTTTTTCCACAGAGCGTGCGATATGATAGAGTAAGTATGTATAAGGCCTCGGTATTGACGAATCCAACTGGCACCTGGCAGTGACCATACCGGCAGGCGGTATCCTAGTAGTAAGTAGTAACTTACCCAAAGTTAGTAGGTAATTTAGTAGTAAGTACTAGTAGCAGGTTGTGAGTGTGTGAGTACTTATTATTACTAGTAAACGCCCGCCTACGCCCACGTCTACAATTGTCATAGCAAAGAAATTAGTGACTATGCTTACAAGTTAATCCTAATACAAAAATTTTCCCATTCCGAATAATTTTTTTTGTTTTGTTTTTTTGATAATGATGATAAATTTGATAATGTCTACGGGTAGAAAAAAACATATAGCACCGATCCCAAATACAATCGGAAAATGGGCAGGATGATGATGATGAGCTATGCAAGTCCTTCAGATATTATACAACTGCCAATCATTGACAAACTATAATACATACCATGCTTATTATTAACATACACACAGAGCCGGCGTTAGGGGGTTCAAGGATGGGTGACGGCCTAGGGCGTCAAATTTGGAGGGGCACTACATTTGGGGTGAGGAGCAAAAAAAAAGAAAAATAAAATTCTAATAAACGTTCCCATCGGTTCAGCAAAAAATTTTTCGAGCAAAAAAGAAGCTCGATTTTGATTTTTTTATGTGGGCGCCAAAATATTCTTGCCTGGGGCATCAGTGGCTCTAACGTCGGCACTGCATACATAAATCTATAACTAAGTATAGGATCTTTTTGTAACAGCAGGATAGCCTAGGGGGTGGAACGTTAGTCTCCCGAACGCAGGGCCCCTAGTTCGAATCCTGGCACGCACCTCTAATTTCCAACAATTATGTACACATTAGAAGACAACTAGAACTTGCTTTGGTCGTCAACGTTATCATCAACATCGTGAAACCTGAGGGTTCTCCATAATGTTATTTAACTAGCTGACCCAGCGAACTTCGTATCGCCTAACAATTGATCAGTTTTCGACCGGAGAGGAAAAATGATTAAATTACTAAAATGGCTATTAAAAAATAAGGGTTGATCGTAGAAGGGTGAAAATTGAGGATTGTATGTATTTTTGTATGTTGTATCATAAAAAAATAGAAATTAAAAATTTTGTCTAAAAAATAAAAAAAAATATTTAGGGGTGGACTACCCCTAACATTTAGGGGGATGAAAAATAGATGTTGGCCGATTCTCATAGATACCGGATAAGCACAAAAAATTTCATCAAAATCGGTCAAGCCGTTTCGGAGGAGTATGGCAACGAAAACTGTGACACGAGAATTTTATATATTAGATTACCAATTTGTCCAGCGTGGTAGACTTATGGCCTGTACCCCTCACATTATGGGAGGAGACCCGAGCCCAACAGTGGAACAGTTATGGGTTGTGACTTGACTTTTCTTAATGACACATAATACACATATTGTATACAATGATACATAATAATCACCACATTGCCCTTCTTGTTATCCTATTCCCGTAGCCCTTAGAAGGTAAAATTCGAACTTGATACTGTTTACAAGATTAACTTATTTTTATGCTATTCTTCAACTTCTGATTTATTATTTTCCATCTTAGTAAGTTAGTAAGTTAATAAGCCGATTCACAGCTTGCCTCTGATCGGCAACGCATCGGAGACGCATCTATTGTAACGAATGAAAATTAGCAAAGGTTTGTTGACTTTGCTGCCCTTTTAGTTGTTGTTTAATTAAAAAAGCAAACAACCTTTCTCTCTTTTTATTTTTTAGTTTTACATCTTTAACGAGAAACCGCCCTCGCTTTGCTTCGGTTTTCTTTATTTTTTACACCTTGGGTTACATTATTGGAATTTTATTGAGGATCCCTAATTTTTTTGATACTAAAATATAGCCTATGTCACCCGGCGATAGTCTAGCTTCCCAATAGTGAAAAAAAATTTCAAATCGGTTCAGTGGTTTCGGAGCCTATTCAATGCAAACAAACAATCAAATCTTTCCTCTTTATAATATTAGTATAGATTATTGTTCCAGTGGAACACATACTAAAAAATCATAGCACAATCACGCACTCGTAAAATAACAAGTAAACGGTAGTAACAAAACTTTGTCTATATCAAGTCTCTACCGCATGCAATGATATTATAAGTAAAAAAGAGGTAGATATGCCACTAGCGCGCCGAAGTTGAAGATCGTAAGAGCGGTCAATTGACCTTTGTCTGCTCGTAGTCGCTCTGTCAATACAAGACGGTATAGCTTTTTTTGTCAGAAGTGCTTAAGATTTGACATACAGCGTTAAAATGCCTTCGTGTATTATTGTAGTGTGATTGGTGTAGTGAAACAAAAGATAAACGTGTGTGTGTTGTAGCTCTTTTCGGAACAGATTTTTGTTGATTTGTAAGGGCATGACGTATCTATAGTTTTTTAAACATCATTGACCGCATGAGGCTGGAAAATCCGTGTCGGTAAATCTGAAAAATGTATACGGTAGTGGCCATAGTTTATTTACAACGATATTTTATAATAATAGGTCATCGATCATGGAATATAAAAAAGACACCAAGTATGTTTCGTTCCGTGTGATCAATTTTATGTGACAAATATTGACCTTGTCTCTAATGTTTATACAGATAACAGATACATTGTTGGATAATTTAAGTTTTTTTTTGTAGGTAACTAGCTGACTAGCGAGCGTATTCACCAGTTCTGGACGCACCCTAAGAAAATTGACACGTATTTCCCATTAAAGTATTATTACTAGTGTATAGAACCGACACCGCGAACACCATGTATGTCCCAATGCATTGGTGCCACGTGGCTTCAATCTTCAATGGATTCGTTCGATTTTGAAAGGAGAACCGGGGCTCAATTTTGAAGTTCGAACCACCCGGCGGGGCACACATTTTGTTCGAGATGTCTGTTCTATGACATTATACTTCAATGCGTATTTCCCTACATATTTCACATAACCACTTTTCTCTATTACCACGTCAAGGGAGCCATTACAACTATAACTAAGTACATTAATGGATAATATGACCTTTTCTGTCTGTCCTAAGCTACATTAATAAAGGTTTAAGATATCAATCACATTTTTAAACACAATAAACTATGCGTGTGGCTGGGTATGATATATACAATAGTGATGTGATGGCAAGAACACAGACTAAATAATTGACATTATTGTTTTATTTTCATATATTCCAAAATGTGTGATGATGCAGTATCTCAAAGGACAACTCACTTAATTGTATATCGGTATACATATCCAATTTAGGGTTACAACTGTTAAAAATCGTCTTATAAAGGTAAAACACAATAGAATGCATTGCTCTTATTCTAATTTCTCTAGCAGTACTTAGTGTACTTACCTACTGTCTGTCATACTGCAATTTGCAACTGTTACGATGCGTCATACAACTACAGAGCAAATTACCTGTCAATCATAAATGCTTAACGTTTGCATTTGAGCAGAATACCTCAGTAGATATCGGAAGGTGTTACAAATTAAAGAAAAAAATAAAAATATTAAGCATCCATAAAGTTGCCAAGTTAACGCAGTAGTAAGCGCATCAAGTAATTTTAGAGAGTTTGCAACCCACCCAGGCTTAAAAGACTTACGCCCCAACTCGAAGTCACTAAAAGTTACTTATGTAAATCGCTACTTAGTACAGAATTTATATGGTGATTCTTTACTAAGGAGCGATTAAAGTAACTGTTAGTGACTCAGAGTTGGGGCGTTAGAAGTGTCGTTCGTAATAGGTACACAACAGATCTCAAATAAGTTATTTCGATATGGAAGATCACCTGTGTCTTATTTCTTAGCGAACTAACGAAGTTATAAACACTAGTTAATATTAATTATAACCATCCTACGAGACGTAGCTTTCATATCTTAATGAATCATTAGTTGTAGTAGGTATTCTTATCACCAGTTCCTATACAGTTGTCATTGTTGATCTAAAACTAAATGACACGTGATATTCAGCAGCAGATAAGGACACAGATGTAATTAACTGCAGATTGACTCTTGAGAGTGGCCGCTCCCTTACGGCGCATTTCTTGTAAATTAATCTTTATAATATTTCTCACATTTTGTTTTTGTAGGCTTCGCCTTGTGAAAAGGTCATTATTTTCCATTCTTGAATAGAAACAGCTCGCAATACCTACCTGCTACAAATCCTGCATTCACGCATCCTACTATTATATTCCACTTGCATTTCAACACACATCTATCAATACGGATGTCATTTATACGCATACCTACTTTATTAATTAATAATACATTGAAACATGTATTGAAAGAAATAAATCCGTAAGGCGACATAACTATCTGTTTAAAGCCATACGCAAAAAACTATTATTAACTCGAGCGACAAGAAGTCGATCTCCGGCTACACGCAGTATACTATACGGTCAATTATAAAATTGAAAAGGCGTCAACGCTGCACTCCTAATGAACGAAGTTAATCTCGCAACGCTTCGAAGAACAAGTTACTACCTAGAATATAAATACCTCAAAATTATTCATCAATGAAATGAAAGTAAGTTCCGTTTTTATTTTTTGATTGAAGCTTATAAAAATGACAGTTAAATAATAATTTTTGCAGTTTTAGTTCGAGAGGAAACTGTGTTCAAGTATTTTTATATCACATATAAAAATTGTTCCTTGTAAATTCTTGTTGGACTGAATTTTACCCACATTTTAGTGGATATGTAGTAAAGATGCACATGTGAAAGACAAGAAATATGGAGATATGATGTAGACTTTCCGATTATGGTGTTACAGAAACACCTGTGGGTACTAACGAAACAAAGTGTGATCTAAATGACTCTTTACGCTCAAAGAAAATAACAAATATAAAGAAAATGAAAAACGTGCTAACGATTCATTATAAGTCGCCACCGTCGCGCATAGACATCAACAACATCAAAGTATTCCCCGTTGTGTTGCCGGCCAAGGAAGAAAAGAGAAGAAAGAAACCTTGATAACTTTAAAACATATTCATATTCATGTTGAAGTCGCATCGCATAGTCAGTTCAATTGGTGACTCTACAGATAACCAAGTTATATGTATTGTAGAAATCCGAACCGAACCGAACCGACGGACATTAGAACCACGTTGGTAGGTACTATAATAGGTATATAATTGGTGTTTAAGTAAAGATTTTTGTGCAGGAAAACTTTCTCATTTATTTATCTTTTTTTCTCCTTCACGGGAGGGAGGCAGAGAATGCATTATGCATACCAGCACAGCCGTCTGTGCGTGTGTGGGACCTGCACCCACTAAACTCTGCCTGAAGAGTTGGCTTTGGTCTTATGAGCTCCAAGCCTTCGTCGGATGGGACCCCGCTTGGAGAGGCAGGGCGCTAGCGGCGCTCCCTAGGGATCAAATCGATTGCATTTTTATATGTTAGCTATTTCAGAACTCCGCCATTTATCAAAAATTAACATATAATTTATCAAAAGTTTGTTTTGTTTGTTCTAGTATATTATTTTTATTCCTATATAGATAGTAAATAAAGATTACTTATTAACGTATATCTTCTATAAGAATTTTTATTAGGCACATAAAGACACATTGAAAGTAAGTTTAAAAAAATGTTGTAACAATTTTTTTTTATCAAAACTTGGATTTGACGATGGGATCCATGTGTAATTAAGGGAACTCCTCGAATATAAAAGATGCAAAAATATAAAATATACATATATAGATTTATATAAGTATATTAAGTATACAAGGTTTTAATAGTTACATCGTTCATATTTTTGGTAAACATTTTATTTATTTTGAAAATATTTTCACGAAAAACATAAAAGTCATAAAAGAACAAAAAATATTTAAGTATTACAATTATGTGTATAATCTTACTTAGATCCAAAGTAGCTCCTTCAAATCTTGATAACGAGTGTCTTTGCACTATGTTATGTCATGTAGCGTGTAGACGTATAAATTACAAAGGTAAAAAATATTTGAACATAGTTTTATGTAATAATGATGTTAGTGGCAAATAATAATATTAATATGCAGTTTATAATATTAAAATATTTTTCGAGGCGGGAAAATTATGAGATTAAATTTTTTGCGATGCGACAGCCAAAAAGCGACATGAAGAAGGTGCGTGATACAAGGCGCACAGCATTCTCTGGAGTTGTTTTGGACTGCTAGCTCGTGCCGGGTCGTGGATGCAAGCGAGAGATACGTGGTTGGAAGAAGTAACTTATGTACGTAAATAAGAAGTAATTCTTACTTACGTACATAAGTACACACGCACGTTTTTTTATAACAATAGCTTTGTACACTTAATATTATATTGTTTACATAATTTATTTCACTGATGTAAAAAATACGAATTTAATCACACAATTTTAAAATAATTTATTAATACTTCATTGAGAGGCTCTTCCGTTTTTTCAAAACAAGGTAACATGAGCTTACAGCCCTTGAAATGTGGTGATATTTAATCCTTCCTACTGTAGGTGGTCACACTGAAGTAATTATGTAATTTTTTACTTTACTTACTTTTGTTTTAGGTTGTAGGGTTTTTACTTACAAGCTTAGTACTCGATAAGTACAATATTTATGCATAGGTAAACAGGGTGAATTTTTCAAGTGTGCCATGAGCGTGGATGGCCAAATTCGAAACTATGAGGCATAGCGAAATGTGATCAAAGGAGCCTCGGGGCCGATTTTGATGAAAACTAAAATTGCATCATTAGATTTTTGAAATATTACGAATATTATTATAATTCCTGGCCAGAAATCCAACCCGTTGATTTTGAAAAGCAAAACTCACCTTGGATTATTAAACCATTCGCTAGTGTCGCTAATAAGGATCGAATTCTGGGAAGTATTGACATACGAAAAATCAATATTTCAGGCCAGGAATCGAACCTGTTGATTTTGAAAAAAAACGCATCTGTATTATTACACCATCCGATAGTGTCGCTAATAAGGATCGAATTTTTTGAAGTAATGATGATTCACACATATTTTTATTTCATTTCTTTCTTTTTCTTCTCTCTTTCTTGGCCAGCAACGCATCAGTGATGCCTTTGGTGTTGCGATGTCCATGGGCGACGATAGCCACTTACCATCAGGTGGATCGTCCGCTCGTTTGCCGGCTATTTTCCATTAAAAAAAATTATGTTTTAAAATATGTGTGAATCCGAAGTACGATAACTATGGCCTTTATTCCTCTTATGATGAGAGCTATGTCAGCTGACCCGAGCTCACTAGTGGGATATAACAGTTGTTGATTGTAATGATTGAATGATAAAAAGTCTTAACAACATACAACAATATGAGTCAAATAATAATTTATGAAGCTCGGAATTTACACGGCAATAAAACAGTTTGTCAAGTTAGGTGGGTGGCACTCCGGTAACCTAAGACTTAACTGTCAATAAATCTATCTACTTATATTTATTAATACTGGCCGGCAGTCCGTCGTAATCCACAATACAAACAATAAAAGAGCTTTGAGGACAAATCAAAAGTGTTTAGACGATATAATTGAATAGTATTGAGCTTTGAATTTCAATTGACCGTAATGAAGGTAATGAAGTGCGTAATGAACTAGTTTAATATATAAATCTTGAAGTAAGGGCAATGGTTAACCATTCAATATCATTCAGCATAGGGATAGCAATAAGTTATTTTTGGATCGACTTCCGTGTACCTGGAAGTATAGTTAATAGTTAGTATAATTATTTTTTCAAGTAGGTACGTTTTTTTTGAGGGGGAATTTTCCATAGATACCCGAACTTACAGGATTATGTGGGATTTCTACCCACTAAAAACCCCTCGGCAGCCATCTTGCGCATATTGTGAGGCTCCGGGATCTCTGCTGAACGCACCGGTGTTCAAGTACGTACCTATAATCATACATCAATCATCATCAATACTTACAACTTTCACAAGACAGAGAAACCTGGAAGATTTTAGTTGGAAAATAGCTTATGATCACCACGATCCTCCGTCGTAACTTAAGACTCATAAGGAAACGACATAGAAGAAGATATCTAATTGTTTTACGGCTTTCAGTAGAGGATTAGGATAGTCAAATACCTATTGGAGACGGAGTACTTCAGCACTAAGAAAGATTTGTTCCCTCAGTCAGGGTGTAAATGGGGAGTAATTGAAATCGAATATTTCGTGGTGGAAGTTGCTTGTATCACCTCTTTTTATACATACAATATCATTGTATCAGCTACTAGGTACGTACCTATGTAAATCGTGCGTAATTCGCTTACTTCTAATTATGTACTATTACAATAATAAATAAATAACGCTTCACACTCATAGCTCCACTAGGATCCCCTGTGTCGTGGGTGCCATGGACAACACACAAGACAAGGACACTCACACCCAGACTGAGAACAGAAATTAGAACTCATGATTCATATTTCCACCTCGCTGAGAATCGAACCCAGGACCCATGGCGCGGCGATCCGGCATGGTAACCATTGCGCCACGCGGGTTGTCATTATGTTTTCAGTGCTTCTACGTAAGGAGCTACGCATATCGTTACTTTATATAAAATGTGTAAAAGTAACATACATAATTAAAGTTGAAAACACATTATTTCCAAAGATAAAAATTATTATCACAAACCTAGAACATCTGATCAGAGATAAATACAAATTATTTTGATGCTACGGTTAGTTACTAAAAGTAGAGTACAATCTAATTTCGTACAATAACAATTACGTGACCGCTAGTTATCTTTGTATAAATACTTAATATTTTTACACGTGCATAGAAAAAATAAACACGACAAGACTAATAGATAACCTCCAACTTTTGGAAGTCAGTAATAAAAGACGTTAGAGACAATACAAATTTCTCTTTTTTAACACTGCACAACATAGATAATTACAGATAAAGCATTCGAGTAAATCACTTTAGCGTTTAGCTGGAGTTTATCGATCTGTATCGTCCGGTATTAGCCGAGACTTGAATTGATTTTTGATGTTATATTAAATAACTATTCTTTAACAGTTCTGATGTAATGTTCGTGATAAAAGTGTACAAACTCAGTGTGAGGATATTATAACAATAGTAACAATTGATTGGAGTGGAGTTAATTTGACGCGAAAAGATTTTACCTTACAATTTATAGAGATCACAATTTATTGTCAACCTTGTGTTTTTTACCAACAAATCCGGAAAAAAAAATAATCTGATGGTTAATATTCCCCATGGACATTGGCACCAAAGCAAGGAGCAAACTGAAACCTGCTTATGTTTATATTATCAAAATGCTAAAAAAATATGTAGGTACTAAAACTCTATATGTATGGTTGGAATAGCTCAGCTTTTTAGTTTTTAGGTTGATGTATTTGCGATTCCAGAGTGTGTCTAGATGGCTCCCAAAAGGATAATCTAGTCGACACCCCAAAGACGTCAAAATGTTGCATAAATTTTATTATCCAAGATAAAAAGCGCGTATGGGTTTATTTGCACTTTCACTTAATATAAAACCATACAATGAATTCCCTGAAAAATAAATCTAATTGAATAACGTTTTAAACAACGAAATCGAACTTTTAGTACATAAAAAAATAACCATTTACTTTCATTATTACAAAAATTAAGTCATAAGCAATTTAGTTAAATGTCTCTTCAATGACATCTATTTAACTAATGTCAGGACTTGTATTTAAATAAATTACTGTTTCAAGATTCAGTGCTCTTTGTGCATAATCGTGACCACGCGATTTTGTACAGTGGGAAAAATTGGGTCGTGAAGGCATGGCGCCCCGCGTAGCTGCTAAACGGGAGTCCCACACCAGATTACGCTACCATTCTTACAAAAGCAATGATAGTTTTGTAGTTTTAATGATAATCTCTTTCACGAAGAATTCGAATACTGCACGCGTCTCTAATTTTCAAAGTTATGATACTTTTAGGGAAAATCATTGCGTGGAAACTGTGGCGGAACAGGGTTTTTCATTTGCGTGAACCTAATTTGTTGATTGTAACATTGCCAGCTAAGCTAAGGGTCTGTTTGGATCCCGGCCAGGATACATTATTCAAACATACAGTGATAGTTATACAGTGATAGGTACGTGATAGGTACGTGTATAAACGTCAGAGATACCGAGAACTTTATACGTTTATACTACTAGGAATAGGTTGTGTGAGTGTCTCGATATGATATAATTACATTATTCTTCATCGAATATTGCTGTGAGTCACAATTGCTTTTGAAGTATCAATTCGGCAATTAACACTTTCACACTATTGTCGGGTTAAAACAGGTTGCATAATAATATGTTAGTGCTCTAGTTGATTCGGTATTTCTCAATATTTTAGCCTCGAATTCTAAAAGAATAGAAAAACCTTTAGGCTTACAAAAAATGTTACTATTCTGTAACCGAGATTATATCTTAAACTGAATGCAAGCACTAGGCAGCGCACGTTTTTTAAATCTAATATTTTGATAAACGAAATTAGGTACTATGACCTAAGGCGAATTACTGATTATAAGCTTATTGCAGTAAAATATTCACCGAGGTAAAAACTTAATCGGCAAAGGCCTCGGACTAATGTATGATCTAACGAACGGTTCCATACAGTCCATCAATACAATACAATAATTCTATATTGTGTACCATAAATTAAAGATTACATGAAATGATCACATAATATTAGAGACGATATACAAAAGGTGGCCTTATCGCTAAAAGTGATCAATAGAGATGGATCAATAGAGATGTCTAGACTCTAGAGTATTTAGGGTGATACACTATCAAAAGCATTCTAAAATAATGTTAGTATGAGCCTGAATAGTGCAATTACATGTAATTGCTAAGAAAGGATCGTGTTGTGGAAGGGCCTACGTGACTAATACAGGCATATATTCCAACCTAGATTAGAGTCGAAACTATAAGGCGTTTTATTTATGTATTCTTTTGCAAATTAAATTCCTTAGTTAAATAAAATTACGGTAATCACTTCAACTTTAATTCTCTCGTTATTCTTATTTCTCAGTCGGCAACGCATAGATGAAGCCTTTGGCGTTGTCGATTACCGTGAGCGACGGTAACCACACTGACAACTTACCATCCAGGTGGATTGTCAGCTCGATTGCCGACTATTTCCATAAAAAAATGTTTGTTAAAACCTTATTTATCTTAACTAAAGAACGGATAAATTAGGTTCATCTCGTTTTTAACAATTAAAAATAATTTTTTCTAATAAAAATAAGTTAGTAAAATAGTCGTAGTACGTTGAACGCACCAACGTTACCTATCAATGCACTACGCTTGCACATTGCGTAGTCGAGACTGTAATTAAAATTAAGTATAGTTCGTATGATTTATACTTAGCTTTACTTAATACAAGGTTGTTTAAGCAATAAGAACACCTCATCGTAGATAAATAATCATCAAAGTAATACATAATCTCAATGCTATCAACTGCAAAGTATCAAAGAAGAGGGCGAAAATTTTGGAAGTAATAGTCCCAACGGTGGCCAATATTGAAGACATTAATTAAAATAACTAGGAACGGTGTGCACATCCTTTAAACTTACATTTCGCGTTATGAAATATTTACAGTTATTGAATATTATTATAATGAATGATTCACTTGTCAAACACTGTTATTCTCTGTGTTGCGACTTGCGACAAGGACATACATGATACACAAATAAGACATATTGAACAACCAATACTAAAAACATTCATAATATTGAATTCGATTGTGGAACTAAATGAGATGAAGGTTTGAATCATGTCGGCTTGGATACGTTTTAAAAAGCAATGGAAAGACAATGAAATGGTGACAATACCTTCATTCGGATTCAAAGATGTCAAGGTCCATTCGACATATAATATTTAGACCTATCCAGATTCGATCCTGGAACTTTCGCTTGAGAGCCAGGGTCAGTGGTCAACCCCAACTGAGCTACAGGGTCGTCTGATCTTACTCTTTGTAACTAAATGTTAATCTAATTCATTAATATTACTTTTAATATGCACTTCGGGTTTAGGAGAGTTTAGGCCAATGACAATTTTTATTCGAAAATTCGTAAAATTGTATAATAAACTGGGATGTAATTGGGAAGTTTCTTAAAATAATAAGCGTTGAGCATAAACAGGAGCAAGGGTTTTAAGAGAGAAGGCCAATACCTGTAGAATCATTCAACCATGTTAAACAACTTATCGCTCACCAAACAAACCCTTATTAAAAGCGAAAAGGTCAGAAACCAATGACTAAGTATTCTATCGACTAACATAAATCTCTTAAGTGACATGTCAATGACTGATATGAGTATTTTAAAAGGAATGTAATTGACGTGTTCTGAGTGCACACAAAAAGCAGAACTTATAAAATCGTATTTAATCGTACTGTCATTAGCACTCACTGCAAAAAAGACATGTGACACAAATATAGCGAGTAAATAACTTAATCTTTTATCAAACATAAATCACAGTAAGAAACAAGTCGATAAATTAAAAATAAAGCCGATTTAATTGACATATTTAACGATTAAACGAAAAAATATTTTGTAGTGATCATAACGTGGCGAATGTTTTTATCATTCTGACATTATAAATGCAGTCGGCGCGAAGTTATTGGTTCCGACACGCATTCATCAACCGTTTATATTGGTTCGTTCCACTTAGTTCTAGTCCTAGATTGCAAAAATAAAATATTCTTACATAGTACCTACTACTCAAGAACAGAGAGATAGTCGAGAACATTCATAGAGTAAGTAGCAGTTACCTATGAATGCTCTCGAGTCTCGAAAAAATACACAAAAGCAAAAGCAAATTTTCAAAAATATTAATGTTAAAGAATCTCCATGTAAAGAGACTTCAAATAAAGAAATAAAAAATGGGGTGTGTCTGTGTCATGGACACGGCCGTATGTTGTACGTGAATACGTTTATGTAACGGGTTATATATTTAAATAAAATATTTTTATTTA
Source organism: Thymelicus lineola (assembly GCA_963932265.1). Classification (NCBI taxonomy): domain Eukaryota; kingdom Metazoa; phylum Arthropoda; class Insecta; order Lepidoptera; family Hesperiidae; genus Thymelicus; species Thymelicus lineola. Next base: position 5,307,624 of record OZ010681.1, on the reverse strand, counting down.
TATATTTATTTACAAAAGCTGCAGATGTACTGGCACCGTCGCTGATCTGCTCAGCCGCACTCATTCTTCTACGTTCCCGACACTGCTTGATTAGGTAATATGATGTTTTCTTATTACCATTCGATTATTCTTGAGAAGCCCTTTCTAACCGTATACGATCTCTGTATAATATTTTTTTATTCTAACACCTTATTATATTCATTTGATGACAGCTGACGATTAAAACTTAAACGAACATCGTAGCTTCTCCGAGTCAAAAGTTATACTAATTGCAAATCTCAATAGTTAGCAAAATAATCTCAAAATGCCGGCGCTTCCCCCTCCACTACGCGCGATGCGTCACTGTCCTCCTAATAATAAATTCTTTGATCCTTTAGCTGTCCAGTGGTATAATTTAATTTTGGATGTAGAGGATAGATTTGAAACTACAACGCCAAACTGAATCCCCCGATTTTGATGGTATGGTAGCAAAAAAGACGTATTTACGTCTTGTATGCCGAAAAGACATAATCGCATAAAAATATTACCAGTTCAATAGTAACCCATAACCCTCAAATTTTTTTATTTAAAAATAAAAATAAAAACTGTGTTCCTTGGTCTAATCTAATGGAGAATAGTAGAGCAAGCCATCAGAATTATATTGTTTACTAAACTCGTTGCTTAAACGCAATACACTCGCCCCAGCAAATATTTCGCACTGGCTCGCCAGTCTATTTCTGTTCTAATTAACCTTTACACACTTTTACGACATTGTACTTTCATTGTTTTAATGATCCGTAAAAATGTTCCTTTTTTGTAGTTCCGATTCGCGGAATTGAACGAAATCTTTCCGTTTATATAGAAGTTGAATGAAATGGAATAGTTTAATATTTTAACTTCAACTTCTTTGTCGTAGCACGTGAAGTTTGCGTGTCCGATTCGATGTTTGTGGAGATGTATATTAGTGGCTAGATATTTGGTTGTCAACAAGAAGATGTATGTATATGAATGTCTTGATGTTTGATTGTCAACAAGAAGATGTATATGAAAGTCTAGTCTCTAGAATTCTGATGTTTGGTTGATAAACATCCAATTTGTCTTTTCATCATTTCTAACCTGCGAAGATTGGGATATGTTTGTGATTTCGTTTTGTGAAACCAATCTTCCATGGGTGAAGTCACGGTAGGAATTTAATTTGTAATAAGTTAAATTAAATAATGTGTAATCATATAAAAGTTAAGGCCAATTGGGTTAAGGCGTAAAACAGGCGTAAGGTGCACAAACACTTTCCCACTAATAAAATTGTAGTTACGAATATGTGTCGGCTTATTACTATGTATAAAGCAGTGATAGCCTAGTGGTTAGAACGTTGGTCTCCCGAACCAAGGGGCCCGGGTTCAAATCCTGGCACGCACCTCTAATTTTCAAATATTATGTGCGTATTACAAGTTAATTATCACTTGCTTCGGTGAAGGAAAACATCGTGAGGAAACCTGCACACCTGAGAGTTCTCCATAATGTTCTCAAAGGTGTGTGAAGTCTACCAATCCGCACTTGGCCAGCGTGGTAGACTATGGCCTGTACCCCTCACATTGTGAGAGGAGACCCCGAGCCCAGCAGTGGGACAATTATGGGTTGTTGCTTTGCTTTTGCTTTTTGCTTTTATTACTATGTACAGTTTGAGTTCAAACGTGCCTAAGATGCTTATAGGTAAACTAATTCTTACACTTGTAGTATGATATAAAAGTTTCACAGAGCAAATTGCAAGTAGTGCGCGTGCCCATTATACAAGCCAATTTATTTGCAAACACTGTTCACGCTTGACTAATTCGAATGGTAAATTGTGTTTGATCTTCATAGCCTGGCAATAAGAGACATAGGTATTTTATTTTTTGCGTAGAGATTTGAAATAACTATTACATCTATTACGTCCATTTCACGGATGGACGATTCCGGAAGAAAATACGCAGGTATGTGGTGCAAACATAATTTATATTAAATTAAAGATTTTAACTCAACGGAAAATTTGGTATTACTTAAAATTCTATTAATAAATTCGAAAGTAGGTAAGGCATTTATGGCGTATTTAAATCCAAACTTTTGCGTTTATCTACACGAGAATATACTTTCTTGTATTGTGTATTAATGATAAAAATACTCTTCATTACCCAAATTAATTTCTTACAATAATATACTTACATTCAGTCTATGTTTACTATAGGTAGATTTTATTCTTAAAATTATATGAAAACAAAATTACCATAAAATATTTTACATAGTATATACGTACATTTTATATACGTAAAAATTGTAACTTACGCACGAACACCTGAATTTTAATTTTATTTTTGTTTAAAATTAAAATTACTACAAATTTACAAACACATGCATACATTTGCGGTTTTTCTAGCTTTATTTCTAGAGTCTATAATTTTATTTAGATAACTATTTCAAGTTAAAAAGAAAAAATCGGGCAGGTGCCTGTCAGGTCACATGCAATGTTAGGGTTCCGAAGTAGTAAGTTTTTCGACTATTACTCATTAACTACTCATGCTAACATAGCCGTGGTATTTTTCCTTGTAAATTCATCATATAACCTATTTTTGAGAATTTTTTCACTTGTCTAACTCCAACCGTTTAGCCAGCAGGGGGGTCCCCCTTGACTCTAATTAAAATTATACCCCGGACGGACCCTAATCTCAATAATGGTCTTAGAAAACCCATAGTCCCATAATATTTCTGAAAGACCTTTTCAACGATACCCCACACTATATGGTACGCGACGAATAAAAAATTCTTCATCACGTTACCTGTAGGGGAGGTACATATGTACCCTGAAAAAAATTGTTTTTCAATATTTTATTCTACAATTCTGGAGTTTTAATAAATATGTATATCCGTGCCAAATTACAGCTTTCTAGCACTAAAGGTCTCGGCGCTTTGCTTCGGACAGACGGACGGACTGACGGACATGACGAAACTATAAGGGTTCCGATTCTACTTTGGAACCCTAAAAATGATGGATGTCTACTTCTAGGCCTATGTAAATTATGTGTACTTTTACAGTCCTTATTATGTAATAATGATGCTATTTCAACATTTTTATGAACACTACATCTTACATCCACGGATCAATTGTACCATCAAAATCGTTAATTCACAAGAGCAGTTTCAGAATTAATTTTAACGTATTCTACTTACTACTTTTTGGTGGAAAAAATTAGGGGAAGGTGGGGTAAGATGGGGACTTTAAGGTACTTCATAAATAAAACCCTCAGTTTTAATTGCACAATGTAGGAACTTTTATTATGAAAATAATCAGTCTTTCTTCTTTTAATTATAATAAGTCAAAACAAAAAAAAAATAAGTCTTCTCATAGAAATATCAACTTTAACAAAATAACTAAATCTCCCCATCTTACCCCACCTGTAGGGCAAGACGGGGTACCCCCTTGGGTAAGATGGGGTATAGAATATTTAAGCGTCGTTCTTTTCACAAATCGGGCAAATATGGACAGCTTCGTCATCATTATCTTCCACTCCTGCACAGCCACAATTAGCCCACTTACCGCAAGTCTGACAAGTGATCCATCCTTCACTAAACTCCAAATACAAGCCGTGGCAGTAAAGACATTCTGTATCTTCGTTATCTGATTTCTGAGCTCCATCGTCAGCTTTCTTGGTTTTTTTTAGATCTCTTGTATATTTTTTTCATTTTCTTTTTGTTTGTTACCTTTGGTGTCGATTTTTTACTGTTTTGTCTTTCTTCTAATTCTGTGTTATATGGAGAAGCAGTGATAATAGCTTCTTTTCCTCTTCTTCGAACTTGTCTTGTCCACCCTCCTCTACCAGTATGTATTTTATAATCTCGAACAATACCTACTCTATAAAATAATAATTAAATTAACCCAACTAATAACGATATTTTTAAATTAATTGAAATCCAACAAGAACAAATCAGCGGGTAAGATGGGTACCAACCCCGTCTTGCCTGCAAGTAGATACCCCATCTTTCCCAAACTGGACTTAAAAATTGTATTACATTTTTTGAGATTATAAATCAAAACAAGCCGGAACGAATTAATGAGTTTAAAATAGTAAAATAAACAACCATCAATAAAAAAATATGTCACACATCTGACATATCATATATTACGAACAGTCACGCACTTTTATGCGTCAATAATTAGATAAAACCACTTAAAATAAAAAAAACATACCAAGTAGAAACGTGCACTTCTCCGATCAAACTTTTTGTGACACTGACAAGTACTGCTAAATACAGTTAGATGGCGTTGAAATAAATTTTCTAATGACAGTGTATTATCTGTTTTGGTAGGGTCCCCATCTTACCTCACTACCCCGTCTTACCCCACCTTCCCCTACGTGTTATTGAAGTTTCGCCATTACTTTATAACAGTAGGAAGGTAGCTAGATAGTTGCTTCTTTTTGTTGCAATATTTACAAAACACTAGCAAAACATTAGACGCCATTAATTCTTGCATATTTTCATGCATTACTGCCCTAGCTAGTAACAATCCGTCACGTGAAGTCATGAATGGTTGAGTTTATTTAATTAAATTTCAACCTTGACATGAGTAAATAAGGTTTCAAGTGAAACAAACATTACAAATACACGCTGTTACTGATTGTAATATGACAGTTTACAATAAATTATTTAACTTAGGTTAATCACAGTATATCCACATACATAAGTACTCGAAATATATAAAACTCAAGTTACCATTTAAGACTGTGTCCATTTTTTTATTTTTGCTACGTAAAATTGAAATTTTATATACCTTATCTAAACCTAAACCAAATGCTAAGCAAAAACTAAAAATCCTTTTCGACTGGCTTCCTAAGTATACGAGCCTAACACCCCATACTGGGTGTTACTAAATAATAGGTAACTATAAAACTAAATAAAAAGTAATATTTACTAATAATAGGTAAATGTTGAACGGCCCATTACTCTACGACTGATTATTTCATAGTATTGTAGATTACTCATATACCTTATTATATAGTATCATAACTATAGCAGCAAATGCCCCGACTTGTATAATAATCGATTATTGGAGATAACATTATACTTGGTTCTTTATAATGGCTGAATTTGAGTTTATTCATATCGTTTAATTATTTTTAACTTAGGTACTTTAAAAACGGAGGAGGTTGTTCGGAGGAAATTCGGGGCATTTTAAATGTTTGTTACCTTAAAACTTCGTCCAATCCGCATCAATCTATTACGACCGATTTGGTTCCATATTTCCAAAATTCACTTTATGGGATGCTAGAGGTACTGAGGAAACTCCTTAAATATGGCGATTTCAATATTTGTTCAGCAATAAAGGCGTATTCACGTAGAAAGCTGGCTACCGACGCCGATCTGCCAGCACTTATCGGTACTGGTCCGCACAGATAGTCGGCTCAGGCAGTCTCTATACTTTGTGCCAAACCAGCGCCGATAAGCGCTGAACGTCGCCGACAAGTTCCAACATGCTTATCGCCTGCGCCGACTAACTGCGCGGACCGGTTCCGATAAGGGCTGACAGATCGGCGCCGGTAGCCAGCTTTCTACGTGAATACGCCCTAATTTTAGAGACCTTTTTTAGAAGTAGGATATATTGTTTTTGGTAAAATTTTGATTATCTTTTTGAAGGTGGGTAACCTGGATTGTTTTGTATTTCTGCGCCGTGGTCAGTGGTCAGACCGTAACATAAATGTTTTACTGCAAAACAGTGTTTGTTCTTCTGTAACGTTTTTACTAAGTATGCGTGTATCGCAAAGATTTAACTCTTTGATTTTCCGCCCCATTTCCTGTACAATCATTAATCAGTTACAACAGTTTTTCAACATGGCGATTCATTTGTTCGTATAATTTTGTTATGTATTGTTAAAGTTTGAACATATTGTGGGAAATAACACTCGGAACTCGGGACACGGGAACTCGGAAGACACTTAACACTATAAGAAGGTCCTATTAGAGCTCAACGAATATGGTCTCGGATTCCTAATAATAGGGTGTTAGAAGTTCGGAGAAATCCAGTGTTTTGGTGTATACCTAAGGGATTCGAGTAACTCTATATTGCGTCATGTCACTTCTCTCCTCATTCCCACTGTTTACCAAAGTACCAGCCAGGTTATGGCACTGTGACCTTTCTTTGGTACCTAGTATTTTTGTAGTATTGGGTATTACGTAAATGTAATGTAACCTAGACTATTCTGTACAAACTAACAATTTTTTGTCATAACTCCATTACATTATTGACGACCCGTGCCGTGTGGCGTAATGATTACTATGCTGGACCGCCTTACCAAAGGTCCTGGCGTCCCAGCGTGGTGGAAATTTGAAAGATGAGTGTAAAATTCTCTTCTTGATCTGGGTGGAAACGCTAGTGCGGGGCTATGAGTGTTTAGCGTTACCATGTGATAAAACATTTCTCATTTCATTCTTTATTCAGATCAAATCAATTAAATCAAAATAATATATTCATGTATATTTTGACATGTCTGTGTATCTATATATCTGAGTATCGGCATGTCTGTTTGTGGCATCGTAGCTCTCAAACGGATGAACCAATTTTGATCTAGTTTTTTTTTTGTATGAAAGGTAACTTAAATCAAGAGTGGTTTACCTATGTTTAGTGTAAATCAAAATTTCGAGGATTTTTTAATTTAAATGTAAGATTCAACTATTTCCTTATTACGTATTGCCCTAGTGATCAGGATAGGCATAATGATAACCACTCAACAACCTGATGTTGACCCTCTTTATAGGCTGGTGAACTTCGGTAACCAAGGAAACGAATTTCTATTGCCGGAAGACCGGTACAGAAGAGGAGGAAGAGTTGAAGCTGGCAATAACTCCCTACTACTCAAAATATTTTACAAGAGTAACCGCCCTCGCTTTGCTTCGGTTTTCTTATTTTCTTACACATAGGGTTACATTATTGGAGTTTTATTAAGGATCCCTAATTTTTTGAAAATATAATATAGCCTATGTCACCCGGCGATACTGTAGCTTCCCAACAATGAAAGAATTTTTCAAATCGGTTCAGTAGTTTCGGAGCCTATTCAATGCAAACAAACAATCAAATCTTTCCTCTTTACTCGTATAATATTATATTAGTATAGATAGATTAATTTAATTAAACAATGTTTGTCTCTTGTGTAAAACAAAATGAAATCCGATCAATTCCGATCTGACTATATTCTGTGTTTCTGACTTGTTATATTAAACAAGCATCCAAAATTTTTCATTGTCATCTTTAATTAATTGTAGATTCTTATTGTTGCTCAGTGTTAGAATACAAGAAGCAAAATATTATCAGTAAGCGAGACCAAGCCTTAAATATTTCGACATTAACGATAACTATAGTTTATAACTAACTATGCCTACTATTAAGTTATTAAGATAGTGATATAGTGGCCCATAAGGCCTGTATTGATTATCACCGGAACTATTAACATAAAAGCTCTATACTACTCAATTCTGTTTTGCAATTCATTGGCACATGCCACAATTAATTTAAATAATTATTGAAACATTCAAACGCTTAAATCTTTGTCTAAATTGGATTGAGGATATTTACAACATACGATTATTAAAAATTAGGCTTTTTAACATCAGACACAAAAAAGCGGTGGACAAAAATAACGCTAGAAAGAAATAAATGATAATAAATACCCCTACCCTACCCTAGTTTCTTCCAGACATGTTTTCCTTTTATCTTTTTGAGTTTTCTGTGCTAATTAGACCTAAGTGTTTTTTTTGTGTCTATAATTGTAATGATATAAGCAATAGAGTTTTAATAAATAGCGTAGTAACAGCAAAGTTAGTACGTTATTTTTGTAAATCTTGTAAATCAAAGTAGGCATACAATAAAAAAAAACAAATTAGACAAAAAAGTACACAAATATGCCTGAATACATTTATTTATTTATTATATTATAAGTAGTATGAACAATATTTTATCTATACTAATATTATAAAGAGGAAAGATTTGATTGTTTGTTTGCATTGAATAGGCTCCGAAACTACCAAACCGATTTGGGAAATTCTTTCACTGTTGGGAAGCTACATTATCCCCGGGTGACATAGGCTATGTTACATATTTTTTTACTATTTTTCCCGAAGCGAAGCGATTTCCTAGTTGTATAATAATTTATAATAAGTATCAATAATCCAAGGTTTACATCAATTATTAGAAATTGTAATCTATACTAATATTATAAAGCTGAAGAAATTGTTTGGTTGAACGCGCTAATCTCAGGTTCGAATTGAAAAATTATTTTTGTGTTTGATAGTCCATTTATCGAGGAAGGCTATATAACATCATATATTTTAGTAGTTAGTTTTTTCCACAAATTAACGCGGTAGAAACCGCGGGGCACAGCTAGTAGTTAAATAAATTATAGAATTGAAGACAGATTACATTAATGGAGAAGAAAAAATACCAAATCAAAGTTTTATTGAAAAATTTCATCAGGTGCATCTTAAATGAAGTGTCCGCAAAATTTAAAACTAAATCAGTACTGATTTAGTACCTATGCTTAATTCACTTTTGGCCAGTGGACTTAACTCACCTGGGTGCATAAGTAAATAAAGTCGACGGCATCGTATTTTAACTCCGCACAACTGCCTATTACGAGGATAAAACCTTTGAAAATGTACAATTTATATTCTTATAGTCAATTGAATTGTGCTTAAATAAAATATGACATGACTGCTAAAATGTTTTATTTACATACCAAAAATGATTCGTTTACTTCACTAGTTCAAATTTTACACCTCAATAAATTAATTAGGTACGAATGAATTACATTGAATGTAAAATTTCATAAGTTAATGCTCATGAAATTTTATTTGGTCGATAATTGGTCTTATAAATTCTGACAAAATTTAAAGTTTACTCAGCACTAGTTGACCATGTTTTTAGTAGACATTATTATACTGTATACCTAATATTAACTTTCTAAGTACCTAATGAAAGTAAAAAGTACAATATCTGTCAATTTTCATGCATATCTATTGGAAAATGTGTTAAACATTATCTCGTCTCTCAAGTGGGATTGTTGTCAATTATTAACTTTTTTTTGAAGATAAAAATAACACCGTAAAGATATAAAAAAATCATAGAAACAAAATGTAATTGGCTCTTTTACATTGAGAAACCAAAAATAGTATATTTTCATCGTTACCGTTTTACTTATTCTAGACTCAAGTATATCGGAGTATATAAAGTTTACTTAATTTACACGGACTTAACATAGGTACATATATCTTAACAACATTTTTTCAACAACCTATGAAATCTTTAAGATTATTGGATACTATCTACGTCTAGTTTTAGTTCTAATATAACAAATCAGTCTTAATTTAAATCAAAACTCTTGGTTAGAGTGAGGCCAATCCCTTATTAAAAATACATTATGAAGTTTCTAATGAAGTATTTCATATCATACAGAAGAATAATAAATAATTCGTCACAAAAATCGTGGTGTGTCTGTGTACGCAACGTTGAACAATCCAAGAGCGTACGCAGTGCGGAGCACTTAGGGTGGGTTGTTCATACATTTTAACCGCAGCTAACTTTAACTTCAACTGTTGCTGACCGAATGTCAAAATGCGCGAGACAATAGGGAAGGGAGTCATAATTGTAATGGCAGCCCTATTGGCTCGCGCATTTTGATATTCGATCGGTAATAGCTAAAGTTAACTGCCTTAGCGTAGAGTTAGCTGCGGTTAAAATATACGAACAACCCACCCTTATTGATGTTTATCTAGCTAAACTAGAATAGTATTGCCTAATTGGGTTGTAAAACGAAGGTATGCCATGGGCTATCAACAAACCATGACTATTTGTGTTATATACTTATTGTTCTATCTATGCTAATATAAAGTTGTAAGTTGTGTCTGCACATTAAAGATGAAACAAAAAAATAAGAAATGCTTACAGTTATCGCTCAAGGTCGCATAGACAGGTACTAAGGGTTTTCGCGGCGTTTTGTCGCCGCGGAAAATTTTTGGAACGCAGCAGTAATTAAACAATACGGATTTTTTCCACGTTTGCGTGCAACTCAAATCTATGTGTTATAGAGCCTGCGTCGTTTCGCCGCAGCGGAGAAATACCGTAGTGCACGCCTGAGTTTTACTTGTTATTCATGAATTTGTACTCTCATAATATAAAACACGAACATTGAGGTATAATGACATAGAACAGACATCTCGAACAAAATGTGTGTCCCGAAACCGCGATGACGCGTTCTTTTTTCAAACTCTAGAAGGCGATTTACACACTTGACATAGAGTAACTTTGTATAAGACACTTGCCTCAACCACGACAAACAGTCAACGACTCTAAATCTTTAGCTCTTCCAAATGTTTGATTTAATGTTTAATTGAATTCACTGAGTAATGTAATACAAATAATTTATTATTTACCAAAAAGTTGGTACTATAGTCATTCTTATCGGGCTTATTTATTTGTCCATTAACACGCTTACGGCTTGCCAAGTGTGTAAGCCCGACTCATGATTTTTTCAATTCAATTAAATTCAAGTCAATTTATTTGCATTTCATTCAAAAATGGCGGGAACATTACACAAGAATTGAAAAATACTTCGTTTTAGTTGGTTTTAGTTAATATTTTGTTTTCTTACTGATGATAAGTAATACTATTTTTTTTTGTTTTTTTTGTACGTGCAATTGTGACAGGTTCTTATCACGCAAGACGGCATTTTTTCAGTTTGTTATTAAGCAATTTTGGCATGCGGCCGCAAAGAGCGCAGGCGAGTGACAAGTGAGTGAGTGAATGAAGTAAGCCACCCTGGCTGCAATGCTATTATTACTCTAAGCATTTCCCCGACTCAATGTTCGGGGTGTCTGTTCTATACGAAGTAATATAACTTCAATGAACACGAACGGGTTTTCATAAAGTCTTAAGAACGAAGTCGCTGACAAATTCTAGTGCACAATTTAATGATTATGGCACACAATATAATAATTATGGCACACCAAAGTTTACACATATTTTACCAGATAATTACTTGGCTAATGAAAACTAGTTCAATATTTTTAATTATAGACATAAGGACTACATACCGTCGCGTGGCCAATACCTCGATCATTTGCGAAACATTATTTTGGTTTAGAAAATAATAAGTAGTTCACTTGACAGCCGATTGACGCGTTGATACAACAGCACTCTTCGCCCGAGGGGTTAGGATACGCGATTAAAAACGACATTATAGAATATTGATTGACTAACTTTTACCAGGCGATAGTTAATACACGCGATATAATTGCTTATTTCGCTTTTACTTTCAGTTGATTTCAATTTATTAGGTGCATGTAAATGACGGCGGAAATGAAGAATCGCTCATGGACTTTTAATGCAGCTAGAACAAACTCCATCACAGAATCTAGAACACTTTATCACAACGCCAATCGACACGTAGCAATTGCTCTATTTCCTTCAACCTCCATATATTACAGAAACAATGTTACACCATCTGACAAATGCAAGGCGTACTACGCACTGCACTCCAAATTCAATAGGTAGTTACTCTGGATATCATATTATGTTGAGTAGGTACATTTTTAGGGTTCCGTACAAAAAAACGAAAAACGAAACCTTTATAGGATCACTCGAGCGTCTGGGCAACCGCCTTTTACAGCTTATTTACTCCAAAACTACTGGACAAAATGAGTTGAAATTTGGTACTCATGTACTAAAAAATAACGGTAAATACATAATCAACGTACGGAACCCTCTCCAAGAGAGTTTAACTCGCACTTGTCAAGTTTATTATTAGATATATTCAGCACTACGTGTTGCATTTTGGCCGTGTAACCACATACCTACGTGTACTGATGAATCTCCACGAGTCATTCTGTGTGAACGAGAAAGAAACAATGGTGAAAGTAAGCAGAAACTTATTTAAATAATAAAGATTGTGTGTAGTTGGGCCGAACTATGACACTCTTACTGGGTACCAGTATAAATAATATCTAATAATAGTTCATTATTCTAATTGTAGACTTTGTCGGAAATTATCATAAGCAGACTGTAGTTAACACTGTTTCACACCGTTATAATGGTAAGGCTAATAGTGGATTGAATTCCTGTAACAAAACTACGTACCTGCGTATTAAAAGACTAACTCTACGATGTAGCATATCCAGTTTATGTATATATCGGTGAGGCCATGAATCTCCAGTGAAGGTCCAGGGACGGACCTCTTTATTCTACAGCGCTTGCCTGATGCAAAGGCTGGCATATAAGAAATTTCATGTCATGTTTAGATTAGGGAATTGTCAAGAATGTAGAACGGATTATTATTGATCACGTAGTGTTGAAGTACTTTGGAATATTGATGTGAATGTTAGGAGAATTGGAAATATATCATGGTGCAAAGTAAAAGGAATATCATTTCATAACCAATACCATAGAATACCTCCTTCTGCTACATCAGAAGTGATGGACGAAACATGCCCACAAATCGGAAAATAAATGAGAAATGACACTAGTTCGGATGACATTTGAAGAAAATTTTGCAATGAGAAATGAAACAATACAAAACGCGATGAAATGAGAATGTGGAAGTTCATAATATAATCGACGTGGACAATGCAAAACGTAGTGATGCGACTCAGTGGAGCTAGAGTTCATATAAACCAAGCCATCCAATGTGTCATGATGACCGAAGGAGTATGGATCGCAGATAAGTAGCCTTAGTCTAGCATCAAATGTGTTATCATACGAGTAACCTGATATCATACGAGTCAAATTAACCTTATTTATTTTTCAGTTGCGGAAAATCGATAAGACATGAAATAATGATCTACCACGTGAAACCAAGAGACCCAGGAGCTAACACTGAAACCGATGGTTTGCTTGAAGACATGTCTGCTGCAGGTGTAAGTCACGTAGAGAAACTATGGTCGGTCTGGTAGTATAGTAAAAGAAGGTTTAATGATGATGATATGATGATATCGATTTAATGTGTCGCAACAATGGCTATTGTAAAAAAAAAGTGAGAAAAAATAAAGAGGAAAGTAAAAACAGAGGTAAAAAAAATAGTACCTACTAAAAAAAGTGTAAAAAAGAGTGAAAAAAAGAGAAAAGTGAAAATGAAAGGTAAAAAAGAGTACCTAATAACAAAATGGAATTACAAAAAAAATTGAGTAAAAAAAGGATGTAAGAAAAAGTGTCAAAAAAAATGAAAAAAAAAAGGAAAGAAGTGTGAATAGAGTCCGGGCCAGCATAGAACTGAAGGGGCGATGTACCTGAAGAGTCTTGGAGAGACTGGGCCAGGAGTCTGCAGGGTTTGAACCGGACCAGACGACAATGACATAATTGCGACGTTTCGTAGAGTTTTATGAACCAGATTGGTAACCAAATGGCCAGACCATAGTTCTCTCCACTATGTTTTAAGTGTCCACATTTAAAAAATATCAGACTTAATGAGCGAATTATTCTTGACTATAAATTAATAATGATGAATGATAAAAATGAATATGAGTGAGGTTAATGTAGTCAGAATAGCCGAGCAAGATACTGTTGAGACTATTTTTACAGAATTCTTATTATCCACACGAGGCCGTGCGGGTTGTCAGCGATGGCCGCGTGAGTGAACACAAAAACAACGTGTTTCGGACCCAGCAGTTAGAGCAGACCACATGCTTTGATCCAGTGATGACGGACCAAGATAAATTAATCCGCGCACGAGGACGAGCGCACGTCAGGATAGCCGTATCGGTGAGGCCATGAATCTCCAGTGAAGGTCCAGGGACGGACCTCTTTATTCTACAGCGCTTGCCTGATGCAAAGGCTGGCATATAAGAAATGTCATGTCATGTTTAGATTAGGGAATTGTCAAGAATGTAGAACGGATTATTATTGATCACGTAGTGTTGAAGTACTTTGGAATATTGATGTGAATGTTAGGAGAACTGGAAATATATCATGGTGCAAAGTAAAAGGAATATCATTTCATAACCAATACCATAGAATACCTCCTTCTGCTACATATACTATAATAAAACTCTAAGTCTCTGTTTGTCTGTCCGGGCATCACATAAAAACCCTAGGACGGATTTCGATGAAAATTGGTAAAGTTGTTACTGATACCCTGGGTCATATTTTAGACAACTTTTCATCCCGGAAAATTAAAAGGTTTCCCGGGGAAACAGGATAAAAGTTTGAATAAGTTAAAACATAATTTCCGTATGCAAAGCTGCGGGCAACAGCTAGTAGTGTTAATATATTCTGTACGGAAACGAACCCACGGCAGGTGTACTTAGTGCCAACGGTTACCTACAGTACTATACAGTTGTCAAGCAATGTACAGTGTACACAGGTGAAAGTCCAACCTATCCATAACAAAAATATAACAGATTCGTATCCGTTAAGAGCTATTGAATTAACATATCTTGTTGACGTAGATAAAAGATATTGGTTTATTTAATCTCCCTCTTGAGCTTATTTATTGAACTTCGAAGTGTTTTGAAAATGAGTTATAGTGCAGCTGCATAAAATATTTTATACGCAGTCAATTGAAAGCCGATGTCCCGTTTGGAGTAAGTTTCTTGTAATTATTGAACTAGATCGCTACGAAACATTTTTCAAAAATCCTTGTTAAACAGATACCATATAATATACAATAGTTTCTAGGAAGAAACACCGCAGCCAATTTTGAAGTTCATATATTCCGCTTCATTGAATATCTATACCTACTAATATTATAAAGAAAACCTCCGAAACAACCGAACCGATTTGAAAAATTCTTTCACCGTTTGGAAACTACACTATCCCCGGGTGACATAGGCTATATTATTTTATTTTTTTACTATTTTTCCCGAAGCGAAGCGAGGGCGATTTCCTAGTAATATATATAAAAATCTCGTGTCACGGTGTTTGTGCCTTGTGGTCGCACTCCTCCGAAACGGCTCGACCGATTTTTATGATTTTTTTTTGTGTATATTTGGTAGATATAATAGGTCGTAAAGTATATTTCATACCGCTAGGTGATTAGGGTGTTCCTATCCAGAAAAATTTTGGCAGAGCAACGTTTGTAAAGTCAGCTAGTTTTTCTATAGGTATATTTGCCGCATTTACAAGATCTAAAGGAGCAATCCAGTAGTACGCGTGTTGTCAAGCTATAAGATTATTAAATTACAAATTTATTTTAATGTTTCTAACACAAGGTTTAGGTAAGCACTTAAATTATTGTTTATTATCTGTCGATACAACCTGTAAAATTCTTGTTATCGTTTATTATTGATTACAAATCGAATTCTATGTCTTTGTTTTCATTCACGGATTGTAACGAAATCGAAAGCTATTTACAAGTTAAATAAAAACTTGTTGCCGAGCGCCGGTCGACGACAGCCACTTAGCGCTTACAGCTTGATAATTGACAGTGTTTTTTTATAAAGTACTGGTGATATAATTTAACTAAACCAGTGCATTAATAATACGATAAAACTATAATTTGGTCAACTATTGAGTGTTATATAAGCCGCGCCTACCGCGCCATTAAAGAAACGAATCTAAAATGGCGGAAATTATCATTCCCCTCACTCGCACGTTATTCCTGTCTTTAGCGTGCGAGTGAGAGGGAATGATAATTTCCGCCATTTTAGATTCGTTTCTTTAATTGCGCGGCTTATAGTATAGTATTTGGTCCACAGATTTGGTCAGTATTTCTGCCGTGAATCAACATCGCGTGTCGTGCGGAAGGTGTGGTCGCCAACGACATTTACAAATACGGCATTCGATGTTGGACCTCTTCAAACTGACTTCAAGTACTACAGCAGTTCTATCTTGTGGTCATAGCTGTCTCGGGCAATTAATTGATAATGTATTTCTAACAAACAAGTCCTTCCAGTTGCCTGGACACACACAATTATGACATCTGTCAATTGTCTACAAGGAATTCGCTGGAAGGTACAATGAAAGGACATGTTAATTCATCAAGGTTCTGTACAATAACTTGCCACTTCTCACAGGCTCCTGGTGCTTTCACTTTTAAAAAGTTATCAGATCTTATCAAGAGATCCCAAAACTCTACAAAGCCTGACTCTACAAGCTCTTGTAGGGTTGTGGGGCAAAACCATGAATTATATACATATTTGAAATGAAATAGTAGTACTATAACATTTAAATTATATAGCATTCTTATGTTTATAAATGTACCTACTTAATACACGTCTATTTGAATAAAAAAGCAGTAAAGTGCGATTCGAACTCGCGAATAGATTATTCAGTACAACAAGTATACCAAGTTACCTACAATAAATTTTAATGTTCGTGGGTGATAAGTAATTTACACAAGCCCATACGTAAGTACAGCGGAGTCTTTTCAAAAATTAATAATTTCATTGACTTTAACTCGGTTCGAGGAACGGCAAGGTTGAATCTTCTGTTTTTCTTATTTAAACGCATAGATTTTTAAACGTTAAGGGAAAGTCGCCTTGCCTCCGCATTTATATGCAGATACAAAGTAGTTAAAATAAAAGAATATTTAAAGACATACTTCTTATCTTATATCCTGAGGACAACTGTTTTGTTTATATTTTAATTATGAGAAAGACGATGTGAACTTAATATAATTGCACAATAAATGCTTTTTATTATGACACATTCCTATGCCATGTCATCCTACCTATAAGGTGCAAAATATTGTAAGAGTTAAGTTAAAACCATGTATACCTTACTCGTATTACCCATGTGATATATCATCACTTCTCACTAGGTACTTATCATAGAACAGACATCTCGAACAAAATGTGTGTCCCGCCCGGGAGGTTCCATTTTCAAAATTGAGCCCCCGTTCTCCTTTCAAAATCGAACGACTCCATTGAAGATTGAAGCCACGTGGCACCAATGCATTGGGACATACATGGTGTTCGCGGTGTTGGTTCTATACGCTAGGAATAATACTTCAATGTCCCCGCAGTGTAAATTTCGTTACTGAAAAGCAAGATCTCAGAAACTACTGAACAGATTTTCATACAGTTTTCACCAATAGATTAAGTGTAATGAGTAAGCTTTTGTTAAAGTTGGCTGAAAATAAAATATGACGATATTTGAATATGTCGTTCAATTTTATAAATAAATAAATAAACGCTAACACACTCATCATATACAGTGTTAATTACCTGTGTCGCGGGTGGCATGGACGACACATATTACATATCACAATCACACCGATGACATGAGTACCAATATTTATCCGTCACATAAATATCTGCCCCGGCCGAGAATCGAACCCGGAACCCCTCGCTTCGCAAGCGTGTTCGCAACCAACTAGGCTACAGGGTCGTTAAATTATGCTAATAATTATGCTTGGCTAAGATGCTCCTCATATAAAATTCTGAAATTAAGTCTTCTTTCTTTCTTCTCTTTTTTCTTTCTTGATCGGCAGCGCATTGGTGATCTATTTGGTGTTACTGCTGACCATGGGTGATGGTGGGCACTAACCACTACTTGACTACTTGCATAAAAAATATAAAAGTACATGGAATAACAAGAAACTATAGTGTATCTTTCTCTACAGAACCCTAAAATGATAATACAATATTGAACGCACAGTCATTCGATCCAGGTAGTTGCATATGTAGCAAGCCAATGTTAACAATACATTCGACACGCCACAAAAACTGTAATGTATCCAGTATAAATGTTAAGGTCTATATCTACATATGGAACGAGCTCAGCCACCCAGCCTCACAATCTAGAACTGAATATTGCTAATATATGGTAATAACATAACACTATTACCATCTTAACCCTTATCTGTTCCACTGTTGGGTTAGATTTGGTTGTTCACGGCACCTTTGTCAGCAGTATGGAGAACTCTCATTTATTTAAATTCACTTTCTTAAATTATGTAGATTCCGTCGTAATAAAATATTATGACATATTTTGAAACTAGTATCCCGCCCTTACTTCGATTCGATTACCTAATTCTGAATATCCGTACCCCTGAAGCAACTCTTTTTTGTTTGGAATCAATCTAATCTATGTACATATCCTATACATAGCCTGCACCATGAATGTGGCTATCGTACATAAAAAATTAAAATCCGACTGGCATTTCCAGAGAATAGCGCGTTCTTACAAACAAGAAAACGGTTCAGCTTTATTAAATTGAAGATAAAATGACTCCTAGGTCACATAACTCATTAATTACATCAACTAAACTATTTTAACAGAAGGACGTTTTGATTCGGTAGAGATAAATGGATGTACTTGTTTGTATACGTATCGTATACCCAACCTTGTGTCGAACCTTTCACCCGGGCCACCGTCAGGCCCTGGAAACTTCGCTCTGATTCGTTTCGCGAAGGCCTGACAGCTGACAATCCATGCCGAATCGACGAACTATGAAAGATCGTATCACAACCCAATAAAATTATTTCCAAAGTTCAAGTAAACAATAATACGGCTGTTGTCTAGGAGCTGAAATAATGGCCACTATTAAATAGATGTAGGTTCGTTTAGCTGAGGCAATAAATTACAAATTTTAAATGCTTTATGGATTTAGTAATTTGTCACAGGTACCTATGTAAGGCTAGGGATAATTGCACCTTTAATTAAATATTTAACTTACGCTTGAGCTACAATCTTACTTTACCAAAACGGTACAGTTTCTCTGTAGGTATGTAACCTCTATTTTTATATGATTTTGTATGATAAAATCTATTTTTTATTTTATTTTAGATTTCCCACGCTGTTCCGTGTTTTGATAAATGTTTTTTTACACGGAATAAGTTAGTGCTTAACAACAATCCCAGTTCCCACCTGATGGTAAGTGGTGATGAAACCAAAGACGGAGAGGACACTAACTTAGTAAAAGCTTCTTCACCTTTATCTACACTTTTGATGATCTTTTTAGGGTTCCGTAGTGAAAACGAAAAGGTCCGACTTTAAAGTGCTAATTTTATGTAGAATCAAGTGTTAAAAGGAAAACTATCACGCCTATGCTAGCATAAGTAGTTATTAAATAATAGTTGATAAACTTACTACTATGGAACTCTATTGCTTTTGGCCTGACACGCACGGCTTTATTTTAATTTGATTTTACAACACACAAACACGGGTCATTAATTGAGTTATTACTTGTAATTAACGAATTGTATCAACGTCGGAAGCAGCCGATCGTCTAATGTTTTAAGTTAATTAAACATTTCATAAGCACTTCAACTTACTGTGCTTCAACTTTGTGGACTACACGTTACGCCCCTTATAGGAAGGTTTTGACACATTCGAATTATGGTCAAATAGTCCGTAGATTAAAAAAAAAATCTTAGTTATGTATAAGCAGCCACTGCACTGTTTCAGCTATTTCTGCACTGTAAAATGAATAAAATGTTTAAAATAGCTTTTAAAATGTAATTAAGATACAGATTGGTAGCGAAATCATTAAAACTTCTAACGTCGCTCGTCAAATAAGTACTTCCCTCGGTCATTTAACCATTGTATAACATTACATCAAAATTTCAAAACAAGTCCAATTTACGTAGGTTGAAGTAATAAATTCAAAGACTGTCGTCTAGCTAAATTGATTTATTTTTGTTAAGGTGCAAAATAACGTGGATAACTTAATTTCGTAATTATAAAGATTTTACAAAAGCAGTCTTATTTGTCTAATGGAGTCGAAGCCGCCTAGATACATATCATAAAACGAATAGTAAGCTATTACGGTTCGATCAATCACTTTAATTAATCAACAAAGGTCCTCGGATAAGCACGGCAAGTAGCACTTTATGTTGCTAATCAATTTGTTTATCGCTCCTTGACATCTAAACACTTAGATATTGCTTGACACCATCGATAAATACCAAACACGACCATTACCATAATATTATGACTGTCAAACAGCGTCAAACAGCTTAATTACAGATATTTAAAAAGGACACAGAAGTCATAGCTCTATTATTACAAAACAATAACAATATTAACGGTTCACAAATAAAATGGATAGATACATTGAGTTTACTAAAATCATAGGATAAAACGGGGATAGTAAATTATATATTATATGTGCGTGTGTGTGTGTGTGTGTGTGTGTGTGTGTGTGTGTGTGTGTGTGTGTGTGTGTGTGTGTGGTATGGGTGTCCTCAAGAGAAAAGTGAATAGGCATTAATTAAGTTAATGCGTTTGCCATCTTAGACTTCATCACCACTTACCATCAGGTGGGATTGTTGTCAAGCACTAACTTATACTTAAGTTTCATGTAAAAAAATGTAATTTACTAGTTTAGATTTACCTGTAGGCTACATAGAATTACTAACTGTTAGAAGTATGAAGGTACTAAAAGGGTTTACTTTAGGGCCGTTTGTAACCTATTATTGACATTAGCCTATTACCTCTGCGCTTGCCCCGAGTAGGTAGCCTAGGTAGGTACCGTGATAAGTTCCGTGACAATGGCAATCATTGCGTACAACTACGTAGGTACCATTCATACATTTCTTTGACTGGTAAGGTTACCTCGGTGCCTGTCCAGCAATTAAGCAATTATAAAGTAGCAGTTGATTTATGGTAAACTAGATTCTTGTTCTCATAACTTTGCTACATAATTTCTGAAGAGAATTTTGTACTCAATTGACTACAAAACTGTTTTGCGCATTGTCATATTTTGTCATACCCAATCTTCTCTTAGGTTATGATGAGCAAAATAAGTTTTGTATGGTATTATTACGCTTCCGATCGTAATAAAAACTTCAAAGTACCTGATGGTAAATTGCCAGCATCGCCAGACATATAACAACAACACCAAAGCAGAGATGAGACTTCTTCTTCTTAATCGTTTCGCTCTTGGCAGAGCGGTCGTGGTCGTCATGAAATCGCATTTGTGGCAGATGAAATGCTCTTCACAATCTCGCGCCATTTTGCTCTGTTGGGCGTCATTTTGGTGCACTCATGTAATGGACCGCCAAAAGCATATTTGATTTGGTCGGTCCATCGCAAGATGAGATAGAGTAAAATAGAAGCTGGAGCCCAAGCCCCCAGCCCCCAAACGGAACACAACAAGTCATTTGGCGGTCTTGGCGGCTAACTGAAGCATGAAGGCATGAAGGAAGCTAGCAAGAAAGGCTTCATGGATTCAGAATAACATAATCTTTTTATGAAGCACTCATAGCTCGACCGAGTTTCGTCGATCCTGAGTGATCGACCGAGATAAGCATGTCGGAGGCCTTTGGATGGTATGAAAACTTCACGTTGGCCACTAAGCCCTCCAATAATCCGCAGTGAAACAGTATGGTGGAGATGCTACAGATCAAGAGTTGAGCCTTAGAAGAGCTTCAGAATTGAATATTGTGAATTTTGATGCATTATACATATAAATAAAATGATTATATTTGGCCAGCGTGGTAGTCTATGTTCTATACCCTTCACATTGTGAGAGGGGACCCCGAGCCCAGCAGTGAGACAATTATGGGTTGTTGCTTTATACATATAAATATGAATATGACTATTTATATGAATATGATTAATTGTTCATTTTTATTACTGAACACAACTTACTTTATACTTCAGCATAAAATGATCAAATAAAACTTTTTTATATGTGACCGCTAGTGGCAAAAAAATCTTGAGCGTTTCCGTGCTTCGGAGGGCACGTAAAGCCGTCGGTCCCGGTTGTTATCATATGATAACAGTCGTTAAGCCATGTCGGAGGCCCTCGGGCGGTTTGAAAACTTCCGACAATCGGGTTGGCCACTAACCCCTCCACCAATCCGCATTGGAGCAGCGTGGTGGAGTATGCTCTAGGCCTCCTCAAGAGGAGAGACCCGTGTCCAGTAGTACGCCCTTAATGGGTTGAAGCCATATGTTCCCTATTTTGGACCCCTACATTGTTCTTATACAACATGTTATGTTCTTGTTCTACATTGCTCTCATCTCAATCTTTCTTTAATTTTAACAGATAACTATGAGAAACAGGACAAAGCGTTACTTGAGTCATCGGATGACTAAAGCTAAGACCTAGGTCATACCTAAACGTGACCTAATATAGGACTTGTTACAATAGATATGGTTAGGTCAATGCGAGTGATTGTATAGCCCCCGACATTTAGGTTAAGCCTCCGGTCACGTAGGTTACTTAGGATTAGAAAAACCATAGTTTCACACATAACCATGCATTTGAATTTTTACCAAATTGGCCAAACCTTTGTCATTGTTTGGTACTTAGTTGGCCATCAGTACCCTCAATACTCAGATTAAAGAAATAAAAGGCAGATATAACTTTCGCAAAGAAATGCAACGAATGACGTGAAGCCGCTTTTTCACTATGTGTGCATGACAACCATATTGACAGCTAGCAGTGGCATCGTA
Organism: Thymelicus lineola; assembly: GCA_963932265.1. Classification (NCBI taxonomy): domain Eukaryota; kingdom Metazoa; phylum Arthropoda; class Insecta; order Lepidoptera; family Hesperiidae; genus Thymelicus; species Thymelicus lineola. Next base: position 5,285,291 of record OZ010681.1, on the reverse strand, counting down.
GAGACACATACTTATTTGTGTGTGTAAGTTGCCACATTGAAAACAAAAAGTCGCAATCTCCCGCAATTTAGTAAATATTTTTTGCCATATTTTCGACTTCAATTATTTAATATTATACACAATTAAATTGGCAAATTATTTATTATTACATCACTAGTTATCAAAAAGTATAGATATTAAATATGTCAAATGTCTCTTAATATACAGTACTTATTATGTTGAATTGTTTTAATTTATGGTTTTTTCTCTTTTCTATTTTTCATTGAAAAGTATCAAAAGGAGAATGCCCATTTAGTATGGAGAAATGTACTGACTTTAACATTTTTGTGTCTTGATAAAAATACCTTTATTTGCTTATGTTATCTTAATAAATTACACATACTAACTTTAGTCAGTGTTAATAGTAGGAAATACGAGATTTTAAACAAAATTAGTTCGTATTTAGGTTATAGTAAACTCACAGTAATATGGACTCTATGCAGACGTATTAAAATCGATTGCGTATGTAATGTCGATCTTTTAAGTTTCAAATTCATTTGACAGTCCCCAAACACCATGTAGTTTGTAATGTATTATAATCACAGAATACTATTACTCCTGGCTGATTATAATAATTTTCTAATTCATTTGACAGTCCCCTTACGTCATCTAGTTTGTTGTGTCATAATTATAATCGAATCAATACAACCTATTGGCCCGAAGGATCTTAAAAGATTCCTGATTGGCCCTTATCCAAACATAAATGACCCAATGGTTTTCTTTTGTAAAACGGAAGTAAAGTTACTTATTAATTTCAAAAAATAATTCCCAATAAGGATTTTTTAGGAAATAGGGTAAAATACTTGAAATATTTTAATTAAATTTTTTGTCCAAAAAACATTGTGACACAATTATTTTTTTAAAAGTACTGGCTATGGGCATTCTCCTTTTAATACATTTATTATAATTAAAATACATTAAATATATATAATATACGTCATCTTCATTAAAATGCAATGAATAAACAAAGCAAAATTTGGATGGCCAATCATTATCTTGCCTACTTTGAGGAATAATAAAATCCCATTTTTCTCGTCTATTAGCATTTGTCGGCAATCTGCAAAATAAAATAATTTATTGAGTAGGCTAAACAGGAACTAAAATATTTTCTTTCAATCGTGCATTTTATCGTAGGCAAACGTGATATTTTCAATCAACCAGGTTTACCTATGTTAAAATCCTTATTTTATCCCTCTAATCCTTTGTACAATCTATCTTATGTTTGTAATAACCCAGCGACTGGTATTTATGCATTGGCTGCATTTCCTCATTTTTAGATTTAAATAAATACAACTATTTACTTTGAAAATTTCAGTGTTCAAATAACCCATGCATATTTCCCCTAATTTAGGGTAATCGATTTTCATATAAAGCTGGTATAAAATTGAATAATTGTCGAGGTTTTGTGTTCCGAGCGCACCTCAAAAATATTATTGTAAATAAATAATAAAATAATGAACAGTTACCTGTGAAAAGATATCTAATCTTCTTTTGCTTGATTTTGGGAATAACTCTAACAATGTTTAAAATTGCAAGACGGCATTTTTTCTGAGAAAATTATTTAATAAATTTTGACAATTGTGACATGAAAGCTATTTGACGCTTTCTTTAGTACTGAATCGGGTTTGTATTTGCTTTGGTAGCTTCCCATTTTAGTTGCATGAATATATCTGCCTTTTATTTCTTTAATCTGAGCCTCAATATTGGTGTATTGAATAGATAATTTCTGTATCGGTGTAATGGCAGGCCGTGACTGCGAGTTTCTTTTTCTTCTCTCTTTCTTGACTGGCAACGCATCGTTCATACATTTGGTGTTGCTGATGGCCATGGGCGATGATAGACACTTACCATCAGGTAAATCGTCAGCTCGTTTGCTGGTTAATTCCATAAATAAAATTGCTGTTGCTTGAAGGTGTTGAATGCAGATGACCATGCCCCTATGACATTTAACAATATCGAGTCTGTAAGTCTATTTGGTTCTTCTATTTAAATTTAATAAAAAAGACAATAAAGCATCACAGAATGTTTAAAATTCGAAATGGTTGTGATATGTAATAACATATCTTTTGTGTTCTTCTGTCTGTATATATAAAAGGCAAAGGTGATTGAGTTATGTACCAACGCACAGGCCTAACCCTTACAGCTAGAAACTTAAAATTTCGCACTCGTATTCCTCTTATGTGTAGGCATCTACTAAGGAAGGATTTTTCAAAATTAAACACCCAAAGGAGTGAAATAGGGGATAAATATGATAACTATAATTTCCGCGTGCGAAGCTGCGGGCAACAGCTAGTTACTTAACAAAATTCATAATTTTCATAACACAAAAATGACAAGACAAGTATACTCGTAAAAGATTGCAATTTACTGTCTACTTTGTGTACAGTAGCAATAAATACAAACACTACAAATTATTCTAGTCGCTAATACTAATTTAATACTACATCAATCTTTTCTGTCAGGAATATTAAAATTATCGATACGAGATATTTATCATGTGTGAAACGGATAAAAGCCAAAGATAATGCGTGTAGACAGACAGCGGTTAGCCTGTCTTACTTGCGAAATACTTAAAGATATAATAAGTAATATGTAACTAGGTTCTTAATTATTTAACTATGGCTGTAAGTTGAAAGCCTCCTAATAATATACATTAAATAAACAGATTATACAATACCTAAACACCTATAGAGTTTCATGACTTTCATGATATTATATTAGGCGAAAATTTATATTTTATATTAATTACAATTCCTTAATTTTATACCCATCTAGAGTCAGTTAAAAAAAAAAACAAAAAAAATCTACAGTCCCGCCTAATAAATAACCGCAGAGGTTACATTTTTCAGTTGGATAAACACGCGTCGATATTTAATTTGCAAATTAATATCAACCGATGTCTTGCTTCCTGACATCGTAAACGGATCGGCAAAAATTCTAGTATTTTGTTGATAACCTTGTATGAGCTGAAATTTTAAGGTCATGACAAAATCCTGTTAAGACAGACGTCAGAAAAAAGTCAGAGAACAAGAACTACTTATAGGGAAAGATCTAAAGTATAACCGTATACCTTAGGCAAGGTGTAAGAACCTTATAAATGTTACTCTGTTTAGAAAGAAAGAAAGAAATTATTTATTTTGTTTACTGATCAGTCCGATCAGATCAGGCCACTGAAGGCCATAGATAAGAAATTCTACTAGGAAGTCTTTTACAGTAATCGCTGCTCTTCATAAATCAAATTGATCAAGTTACAAATATAACTAAAATAACCGTAACTATTTTAGGCTATTTTTTCAAGCTTGCCATTTTTTATTCCGCGCTATTCATATCTTCTCAAACTTTGGCATTCACATCGTGATGTCTCTATGAATTTATACAGCTTTTAAATTTTGGCGCATTGGAGCGGTCCGCTCCAGGCATCCATTATTGCGAACCGATTTTCCAGAATTTTCCATATCAATGTAAAAATTAAACCTACAATTTCCCACTAAAGGATTGACCTCTGCATATTTGGTCAAATGGTAGTTACCATAAATCAAACGAAAATATATGTAGATATGTACCTAATAGTAATTAATTTCGTTAATACATCAAAGTATTTCCTAGTTCAATAGATCGATTAAGAATCTCGTTCGCCTTCTATAATAACGTACTGGCCAAGTATGTAACATGTACGAGTAGCACCGAAGACATTGGTTTCGCCGGCGGCATAAACAATGTAATTTGATTATGATTCAAGTGCAAGCAATTACTTGAATGTCGACATGTTTTTACGCCCCAAACGGCGCATTAAGTCAATGTTATCTAAATGGTTTCGCAAAATAAATCCAGTTCAATTAAATTAGAAACCTAACTTGATCGTCAAGTAAGTACTCGTATAACATTGAGTTTATGAAACATCTACATTTATTGTATCGAAAAGTAATTAATTAATTAGCAACTTTAGAACCGATTTGTTATTAATTAATCATTCATTCTGTTCCTCAGGTGGTCAATCTATTTAGTCTGAGGGCTTCCTATACTTCTTACAGTAGTACCGGAAAGATTTGATTGTTTGTTTGCATTGAATAGGCTCCGAAACTACCGAACCGATTTGAAAAATTCTTTCACTGTTGGGAAGCTACACTATCCCCGGGTAACATAGGCTATATTATAATATATTTTTTTTCTATTATATTTTTCCCGAAGTGAAGCGAGGGCGATTTCCTAGTTGCTTATAAAGTAAAAGTGTTCAAATCTGAGAAACATTGTAAACAATAGAAAGATTTAGCCACAAGCCACTGACACAAGAGAAAACTACTTTTTCAAAGGCCTTTTTGTACCTAGTATTATTCAGGATATAAAACATTCTTTGGACATTTTCTGAAATAATTATAAGATTAAGTACATTTATCATGAACATTTTAACACTAACTATAGATGTAGCAGTTCTTACATCAGTTCATTTATCCGGTAGAATAGTGAATGCAGGATGATTAGCGGATAAGAAATAAACACACACCTATTTCAAGATCCCATCCGTACTTTACATAGAAGTAAACGATTAATTGATACGATAAGCTGAGGAAGGCATCAGCATTGAGACACCTTGCCAGAACAAATAATTTATCACAGCTCTATATTTAAAATGTAACGCAAATAACATAAAAGAATTAATGATGACCATGAATTACTCAGTGTAATTAGGAATTAACTTTATCTATACATAAATAGGCTAAGAGAAAATAGTTACTCTCTATTACATCTGTATATAATATAATATTGTTGTCTACCAATTTTTTAGTTTGCAGTCGTCCGTCACTTTAAATATATTAATCACAGTGTATGTTTCACATATTTTCCTAAAAATAAGGATAGTACTCGAGATTCTATCACTGAGAGAACATTTATTTTGTCACACACTGCAGTCTACATGTCTACCGAAGAATTTCTTATTTTAGTGTACAACTAAATTGAAAATCTAATAAGATTACAAACCGACTGAGTACAAACAGTAAAACGTGTATAAGGGTGAATATCAGAAATGTGAATTTTTCTCAATTTTGGTGGCGAAATTTTCTCTTCAGTTTTTGTGAATAATGAGGACCTGGTCATGTATCACATGTATTTGGATAAAGAAGATCAGTGTAGGAATTGCTAGTTAAAGACTGATACTTTAGTTAAAACCACTTTATTGCTGTAATTAATTCCTATATACAATTTGCTAGCTAGAGTACACGCGACGATAATTGCTATAATTTCCCTCGCGCGGTAACAAAAATGCTGACAATATGTAATATTAAACAATGTAGGGTGTTAGCCCGTACAATCAGTGATGTGTATATTTTTATCACATAAATTATCTACTAATAACACAGAAGATAGTACTCGTACATGCTAATAATAAGAGTTATTAGAACATAGTGGATATGGCAGTCGGCTCATCACTTCTTATTTATTTATTATAATGCAGTAGTTTGCACTGTTTTTGTGCCGCGCCGCGCCGCGGAATCTCGTCTTAAGAAACGTGGGAAAAATTGTACTCTTTTATTAATGTACATAATGAAAGAGCATAGAGATTAGAGACATTGGCCAGTAAGGTTTGTACTAGTAAGCTATTATATTACTAAGCTATTATATTATAATATTAATCTCATACATTACATGCAAATTGATTGACAAGACTCACAGCTCATAACGCTTCCAAATGTTACAAGATCCCATGAAGAGTCAAGCTCCTAACTCTACAAGTCATGACTCTACGAGCTTTAACTATAACTATACGAACGAAATGTTTTGCAAAACTTATTGCATGAGGCATGACTCAGTTTTTCACCATAAGTTCATGAAGGTGTAAATAAGAGCAGAAATTATTTAAATCATATATTTTTATCCAATTCTAAAAATGTTGTGTTTGTTCAGAGACAAACATATAATCGATAGGCCTGCCTAGCAATTTGCATGATAATTGATAACCTACTTCAATCACACCTTAGACCTTATATAGTTTTTTTTTCTCAGTAGATCTTGTGCATCTTACAACTAACTACCTACTTGAACACAAGATTCCGTCCGACAATGTCATGCGAAAATAATCCGGTTTGGTCATTACTGTCTACATCGCGTTTCGTAATGAGACAACCCACTTCACTTAACCTCAGTTTGCGCTAATATTAATTACATTCACACCAGATCGCTAACTCAGCTGATATACATATTATGTTTATGAGCACTGACATAGTTATAATATTTCTAAGCAACCAAACCGTGCTGCGAGATGCTACGAGATGCGGAACCCAATGTCATTACCGCAGAGAATTCATTGCCGTAGAGATGTCATTACCGCAGCGATGTGAGAGAAGTTTATAAATTAAATGAAATCTATACTATAATAAAACTTGAAGTGTCTGTTTGTCTGTCCGGGCATCACATAAAAACCCTTGACCGGATTTCGATGAAAATTGGTAAAGTTGTTACTGATACCCTGGGTCATATTTTAGACAACTTTTCATCCCGGAAAATTTAAAGGTTTCCCGGGGAAATAGGACAAAAATTTTAACAAGTTAAAACATAATTTCCGTATGCAAAGCTGCGGGCAACAGCTAGTGAAATAATATTTTATTCATGTAGGTGTCACTGATACACTTATGGACGTTATTTTTTAAATCTACCAGCTTTTTGGAAAGGTGCTTTGTCATGGAGGAGAAGAAAAGCCGTAAAGAAACTAATATTGTAGTAGTCAGTAGTACGTACCACAGTTTATACGTACGATGTCATATCCATTTTGCCCATATATTTTTATGTCAAAAATATTCAAAATATGCTAACGTCCTCATATGAGTTCGTGTTTTGTTTAGCAGGGTGTACTAATGAGTAGGGGAGGTTGGCATCGATTCAGAATCGAAAAAGCCTCTTCCAACCCAAAAAAATTCTTTAAGCAGTCATATTTGACAAATACCCAAAGAAATTCGGCATTTCATTTTGTATAGCCATTAACATTTATACTATTTTATTGATCCCCAAAATATAATATACATATATATTCTAAAATAAAAGTGGCCAGAACACCTTTTTATTATCAAATCGGCAATCTACATTGGTTTAAGTAACAATAACGCGGTCTAAGGCCATACTGGCAATTATCCTTCCACTCCAGACGGGCTACAACTGCTTCAGAATACCTAATGCCAATATCATAACAATGAAATACTTACCCCCATCTACGGTAACCAATAAAATATCTGCAGTGTAGTAATAAATGCTTTAGTTATAAAAACTTCGCAGTGTAGTACGTACGGTAATTAGCGATCGACATAGTTGGGTGGCGTGGTCCGCGCTCCACTGCGCTTTGCGCGTTGCATTAATTGCATTAAACTATTATCAAAGTTGACGCAAATTATAACTATTTTCCTCTATATTTAGCAACTAGTTGAACTGTGATAAAGATCTTCGAAATTTTGTCCACTGCCATAAAACAACATACCTACATTGATGTAATATTAGGTTACTTAGTTAATGAAATATTGGTACCACATTTATAATATAATTCGGCCATTAGCAGTTTACTGCAGTTAAGAAAACTCTCCTTACATTTTGAAATAGAGTGTCTTTGCAGTTTTTTTACACGCTTTATATTAGCTTCACATGTATGTTTGTTTGTCTGTTTGTCTGTTTATTTGTAACTTCTCTTTGGACTTGATTTTGACACACTTCAAACGGTCAGATTTCTTTCAAACTTCGTTGACTTATCGAGGATCGATGACAATTCAATATTTAAAGAAAAAAAGAAAGAAAGAAAGAAAAACCTAATTCACGCTTTAATTAGCTTAAACGGTTAGATTTCCTTCAAACTTCGTAAACTAACCGAGGACCGATGACAATTAAATATTTAAAGAAAAAAAAGAAAGAAAGAAAAACCTAATTACACGCTTTCATTAGCTTTAAATGGTCAGATTTCTTTCAAACTTCGTAAAATTATCGAGTACCGATGACAATTCAATATTCAAAGAAAAAAAGAAAGAAAGAAAGAGAGAAAGAAAAACCTAAATTTCATTTCAAAAATCAAACTAAAAAATTTAAAAATAAATAATAGTTTAAAAAAAACTTAAAAACACGCTTTTATAGAAAATCCAACTAAAAAAAATTGAAAATAATTTGAATTAAGAATCGTGTAATTGTAATAAAAGCGTGGGGTGCTTTTTCAGATATTATCAAAATGATAATCCTTCTACTCATTGACACCATGCACCCCAGGCTTTTATTAGATACAATGAATCCTAACTAAAAAGTGTGAAATAAAAAATTAATTAAAAATAGAAAAACAAAATCCCGAGTCCTGACTGAGTAAAAAAACTAAAAAGAAAAAATAAGCCCATTAGTTTAGAATGTTGTTAAAAGTAATACTCAAGAACTAAACCAAGGGATTTAACAGATTTTTAGTTTTTTTAATCACTCGGGTTTTTTTTACAAAGTTTTAAAAGCTTTTATTTAACTTGCTATCACCCAGCAAGCTCCTGACCGCAGCTGTGCTTTTACCTTGATGTAGTTATATACCTATAGCAATGGTATTTAAAAAACATAGATCATACGCCATGCCCTTACAAATCAAACTAAAAATATGTTCCGAAAAGAGCAACAACACACACGCGATTATCTTTTGTTTCACTACATCAATCAAACTATAATAATACACGAAGGCATTATAACGTATGTCCAATCTCAAATACTTCTACAACAACAAAAGCGTGCGTGTCGTCTTGTATTGACAGAACGACCACGAGTAGACGAGGTCAATTGACCGCTCTTACGATCTTCATCTTTGGCGCGCTAGTGACATATCTACCTCTTTTTTTATTATTTCTTAACGACTAATATAATCATGGTGCTGCGAGCGCTTGTCCCACAATTTCATTATCAAGTTCTAACTCTCAAGGTCAGTCAAGGCTACAATCATGTCTTTCCACGGCCTTCATTATATTTGAATACAAAGGAAATTCTAATCGGTAAGGTGGGCGTATTGAAATACCTACTGAGACTTCTTCATGCCTTTTTCTCATTGTTTAAATGACCTTGCATCTGCTACGTGTAATACCTACCTACCTACTTAAAGCAGACGAGACATCGAGACGGCATTTTGTTATGATTTTGATGGTTTACGTTTATAAGTTTGTATTTCTACCTATTTTATTTTTGATGTGAAAAATCTATCGCCGAAACATAAAGAGTTAAATTTTAAGTAGCATCGAATTGAATTTATCGATATAACTCTCGATTAACATTTTGAATAATATATTAAGAATCTAAAAAATGAATTTTGGGAAAAGGTTACAGGTATGGAAAAGGAAGATTTTATTTTAGAAGAAGATTATTTGAGTATTCATAGCTATATTACTTACTATAACTGCATTTGATTCAGAGTATTTAATAAAATCAAGGTGATTTGCTGTTTATTTTATTTTGATTGTACCTATTGCATATCTACTAGTCGACTATTTGATGTAGAATCACGTCACTGAAAAATTGCCATCTCGAATTGTCTCGTACTTTATTATCTACGTGTACGACTTTTTTAACAAGCATGTACCCTGTGTATGTACCTAACTACCTACTTCCACAATAGCTACACCATATGCAATAAAGGATTAAATTAATAATTTAAGGCAAGGTACCCGCAGAGGCCGTATTTTGACTTTTTTAAAAACATCTGTGACGTAAAAATAGTTTTTTTTTTAATTCTGACAAAAATATATGTATCAACTAAGGACCTAAACTAGGTAAAGTCGCTTTCAGTTACAAAATCCAATACCTGGCTTTACTTAAGTAAGCACCTACCCCACTAACTTAAATATACTTAATAGAAAATTATTGCTTCTTCTCACTTCAAATAAATTTTAGAGTCTACCTTTGATTTGCGGTGAGAATAATTTATGGGTATGGACCAGGAATGAACAATGAACATAATCATTTTAATACTAAATCTCATATCTTACAAAATACAATGTATCAAAGTAGGTAAACTACTGTGAATCAATCGAATTCCACAGTGTAATCCGTCTATCTTTGCCAGACAGGCATTCAAACTAAAATCAGCATTAAAATGTCATCATGAATGTAATGTACCTAGGTTACCTACCTGTATACTGTATTCTTGTCTACCAATTTGAATTATAATAGTTATTAACCTCTAGATACATGTCTGTGTTATTAACCGATTGGATTTGGATTTAGACTCGCATTCAAACATAACTTTGAAGGAAAAGAGGCTACATAATTCATTTCAGTTTACAGGAGATGCTAAATACAAATTAAACTTCCGTTCCGTATCTTTAGCTTTTGGACATAAATAAATACAAGATGTTATTTAAATAACGAGTGTTTTTAAAATAGATAGACTTATTGTGAAGATGGACATATGAAAAAAATCATGGTAGTTAGTAGCATAGGTAGGTATATATGATGAATTTAATAGGAAAACTATCACGGCTAGGTTAGCTTAAGCAGTTAATGAGAAATAGTCGATAAACTTTCAACTATGGAATCCTACATTGCGCGTGGCCTGACACTTAACTTGCTGGTTTTATTAATTTTACAAGAAAATCGATCTAAAGTGTAAAATTGAGAAATTGAAGTGATACTTCAATACATTTTATATTCTGCGTTTGGTATCCTTAATTACACTAGGCATTCGTATACATGGACCAGAATAACATTATGTTTTTGTAAGGAACCAAGCAAGGTGATTTAAGCGTGTTATAAGGGATAAAAAGTAAACTAATTTATCTACGTGAATTGCTCCGATGAAAAAGTTACTTGCTTATCGAGAAAATATACTGATACACATTTTGTATACCGTACAGTGTACACACCAATCCTAATTAAGAAATATAAAAATAATTTGTATTACACGAAGAATACTGGTTTTATTTATTTTTGGAATTTATTTATCATAATTTTTATCTACAAGAGATTATCTAAATTATTGCAGTTGCAATTTTAAAAATAAAACAAAAAGAAACGAGAGAATAACTGCAAAACTTTATAATAGCTAAGAATAAAGGTAATATCATTTTTTTGGACAAATAAAAATTCTTTAATTATTTAATTTGTTACAAAATTGCCAGACAATTCCAGCAAGTTTAATACCAAACAAAATTTGATCTTCACTTTGGCGTATATAATATGAACTGTCTGAAATCGAACAATATTAAGCAAATATACATATAGTCCGAAGACAAAAGATTATTCGTTTGGCAACAATAGTAAACTGTGCAATCAGTGCAATAAGTGCAATAAGATTGATCGTCCAAGCATTCGAATCAGTGTTTCGTTGTCAAACGACGATTTTCAAGAGATGATCTGTTCTTGAACTGGATATATGTATTTCTAACGAGCTTCGGTTATCCTATTGTGGGTATCGTAAGGCACCTTGGACTGCCGGTGTGCGATCATAGTTAAACATTTTTCTCTTTAAAACAAGGAGTATTTATAGACACCTGTTTTCCCTAAAATCAAAATTAATCAAAACGATGCGACGGTCCCTACGTATAAAACGTGACAAAACGTCAAAAACCGAGGTTTACGGGAGAGCGTTTTTAATGTTTAAACCGCTCTAGAAATAATAGTCTGTAAAATTATAAATTTTTTTCTGCAGTGTTTTAGTACGTTTAGGGAGTTTATAGCAGTATTTTTACATTTTTAATATTTTTATATCTTCCTATAAAAACTGATAGATAACTGTTTCTACAATAAACTAATGTTCCAAACATATCTGAGATACCTCTTTATACGTAGGATACAATAAAATATTTATTCTTTGTAATTACTAGTCTCATAAACGACTTGTAAAAATATTAACATACATAATATTCGAATAAAAATCTTACATAAGTATGAGCTTATTGTTGATCTAAAGCCATCTATGCAATAAAAAAATTGTTATTTTTGACATGTCATTTTATACGTAGGGACCGTCGATTAAACAGTCAAAAACCTGTTCCACCAATATCTGAGAAGCATTAGAAATTTTGAAATAGAATTAAAGATCAAAATTTTGAATTGCTTACCTAAGGCAAATTAATAGCCAATGTGTATTGTGTATATCTTCAATACAATAGGTACCTTATTTTTCTTATTTTTCTATTTCATAGTTTATCTATTCGAGGTATATAGCTAGAATTGATTAGGATATTTTTTTTAACAAATTAAGTGAAATTTTTTTGAAAAGAAAAATACCCTTTTTTATTTAATTTCACTAAAAAGTAGGAAAAATGCCCTATGAATATTATTTTTTTATAATTTATTATTAAATTACATGATATTACCTACAAAATCACATAAAAATGTTTTTGGTTATCTCAGTCATTTACCGAACTACAAACTCTTGAAGTACGCACCCCATTTTCGATAATAAGAAGTGTAGACTTTTAAAACCAGGCAAGTGGAACATTTAAGTGTCTTAGTTTCAAAAATACCTTTTTCCCTTTGATATAATAATTTTAAATGTAAGGAAACAATAAAAACAAGTGTAAATTCAAATCATTTATTAAAAAGAACACCTAATTAATTCTTAACCTTTTCGAAATATACACTCTAAATGACACCCTTTGAATCGTTCTTTGCACTTCTGAAAGGTTCGCTCCTATTTTTGTAGCAGCAGCATCAATCCTCAGATAGATACATTAGCTGAAGGCATATATCCCAAAAAGAACGCAAAGACGCCATTAACCGTAATAAAGATTATTTAACTTTAATTTTTTAAACTGATAAGTTTTTTAGTAGTTCAGGGAAGTTATTGGAATCATAATAAAATTACAACACTTCCATCGAGTGAGAAATTAGTGTGGTCGTGCTCCTTTAACGAATAATGGGTCTAGGTGTGGTGTAAAGGTTAAAATGTGGTTCATTTGCAAAAGGTCAAATAATTCAGATCTCTATAAGATATTGAAGGGAATTGGAGTCCGGGTTTACGTTTTATTAAAGTCATAAAGCGTTTTACGACTAGCCATATAATATCAAATAGCTAATTAGGTTTTGCATATAAGATAATCTGTGTATCAGTGCCTATGCTACCTACCTATGCTATACGCTATGCTGTGGGGAACAGAAAGCATTTCCGTTCACTGTATCTTATTGTTACGAGCTTTTTAAATTTAGAATGTCCCATAAAGGAGCAGGCGATTCACCTTTTGGTGAGTTATCTCCGCCGCCCATGGACATTGGACATCAGTAAAGAATAGAAAGACAATTATTAACACCAGTTTTGTTTTGACTCCGGAACCCTAAAAAATTACTGTTACTTTAGTATTTAGTAGCAGGCCAGCTCAAAGTCACATAACAGTTAGATACAGAACGTTTCATAATGAGCTTTGATAGAAATTCGAATAATGCACTTTATCGTTGGGTGTTTATAGAAGGCGGCCACACCCAGCGCGACGTGGTGCCGCAATATCTCAATCGGATATTCTTAAACATTTGCCGCAAGCCACTGCGTAACTATAGCATTATGGAGCAATCAGGCAATTCCTGAAAGGTACAGGCACGTGAAAATATGCCTTTGAGCCCTACGAACTACGAACGACGACGGTCAGTCGTAGATTATAAAAAAAACTACACACTCATACTCCCAAACAGGATACCCTGTGGCGTTGGTGCTAGAGGCAACACACAAAGACAAGAACACAGAGACCAACAACTGAAATTTAAACTCATCATTTAAAATTCCGTCTCGCTTAGGATCGAACCCAGGACACTTTATACGGAAATCCGGCATTGTAACCATAGTCATACGGGTCGTCAAATTGTTAAAATTAGCGGATTGCTTTAGTCGACGAAAGCCCGACTATTTCCATATTCTGCTTTTCCGAAATAATCTCACTCCAGTTTTAGGGCACCCCATGCTTGTCATACAACAATGATCGGTAGTATTGTATTAACGCTAAACATAGCGTTATGTAAACCTCATAACTTCTTTATTTCTCGTAATATTAAAAAAATGGGGTGCTTAATACTTATAAAATACTGAAGCGATAAGCGAAAAGTAAGTGTAAAAAACGTAAAAAACAAAATTTTCATAATTTTAAATTAGAGTACGGCTACTGTTCATTGGAAGCATCGATATTATTTCCCTTTTAGTGGTATAAAAGGCTATTCATCGTTGAGTTAAAACCTGGGGGCTTACCATGAACTCTTAAAACAGGCCAATATTAGCCAATAATTGAGCTGTCCTGCTATATCCTACCATGACCTAGCTAAAGCACAGGTCAGCCAGTGACCACGTGACCGTAACAGGACAGCGGTCACGTGACTTCGATAATCTTCTCTGCTGACGATGCACCGTGCACTTTGTTGAATAAAGAATAACAATGTGGTGCCAAACACCTACTGTGGTGTTAGCTGTGTTATTCAATTTAATTTATATAGTACGAGTAACCGCCCTCGCTTTGCTTCGGTTTTCTTTATTTTTTACACCTTGGGTTACAATATTGGGGTTTTATTAAGGATCCCTAATTTTTTTGAAAATATAATATAGCCTATGTTACTCGGGGATAGTGTAGCTTCCCAACAGTGTAAGAATTTTTCAAATCGGTTCAGTAGTTTCGGAGCCTATTCAATGCAAACAATCAAATCTTTCCTCTTTATTATTAGTATAGATTAGCGACCCGCCCCGGCTTCGCACGGGTAGTAGAGCCTTCAGGTAACTAAAGTATTTTAATTGATAAGGATTAATACTGTATCCGTATAAATAATTTTCCAGTTACTAAATCGTACGTGACCATTTTTTTAGAAGTTAAAATGGTTGTAGTGTGCTATTCTTAAAAGATATACTTTTGCCATAGTGGACTTTTTTGTAGATCTATAAAAGAAGAACAATCCCGCCATTCATTGTTTTGTGATATTTCAAACGGATTTGGTAGCGTTTTCTTTGAAAGCTCCCAGACTACTTGATTTTTTCCGACTTCTTCAATTATGATATGATTGATGAATATTCAAATATGACCAATTTAAGTATGCAAAATCTTAATAAATTATACACGAAAACCTTCCTGAAGAATCACTCTATTCACTGGTGAAAACCGTATGCAAATCCGTTCAGTTATTTATGAGTTTATCGCGGACAGACAGACATTTACGCGTCACGTTTTCTTTTGAAAAGGCAAACGTATTGCGCCCCCCCCCCCCCCCCCCCCATATTTATCTACGCCCCCTTATGAGGCTCCACTGTTTGGGAACTCTTGTATTAGAGAATGTGCTAAGCTATGGTAAGGTTTATTTATTTATTTATTTTTATTTAACAATTTTTGTACACAAATACAATATGTGAGACTTAATAATAGAAAATTTGTACAAAGGTACTGCTTATTTCTATCAGAAATCTCTTCCAGCAGACCTAGGAATGGAGAGGTGATGTAGAACTTGATTAGCGTGCACATTGTTTTTAACATACAAAAAATTATAATATAAACATACACATATTTACATAAATACTTAGCAAATATATATATATATATATAATACAAATATATATCAATGTATATATATATATATAAATTAACAAATATAGATATTAACAATACAGTAATAGTGACAAACTGTAATTATGTTAAGGAAAGGTAGTGTTCTTTGACTTGTCTTTTAAAAGAGTGAAGCGACTGAGAATCACGTATTTTTGGCGGAAGTGAGTTCCACAGCCTAACAGCATGAACAGAAAAGGAGTGGGAATATGATGAAGTCTTGTGAAAAGGGATGTGTAGCAAGGACTTAATGTGCGTTCTACAAGGTGCAATAGATGGACGGGCATGGGTAAACGTGGGTTTTTCCTACTTTCTTTATTTTAGAATCCACTGTAAAGAGAATGAGTGAAAATTTTGTCAATCCATTATACGTAATAAGGTTTCATCTGATTCCTGATACTGGTCTCCATCTGCGATGTATGTTAATGCTTAATATAATATATGTTAATAATGCCGATAATTGTCGTTAAGCTTAGATTTAATTTAAAGTTTTGTGTTAATTAATGCTTAATATCTATGTTAATAATGCTGATATTATTATTGTCGTTAAGCTTAGATTTGATTTAAAGTTTTGTGTTAAGTATAATTTTATTAATGCTTATTTTTATAATATACCTAGTGTCTAAAATATAGAGCTACGTAAACACCTGCAACGTGAATAGAATGAAAGCGTCTGGTCTGTTTGTCTGTTGTGCAATCCGTGTTATCTCTTGCTCGACCCAATAACTATAACAATAGCCCTGCATTTGATAGTGAGGCTGGTAACGTCGAGACGACAAGCACTTTGTTACACGTACAAAATTCTCAAAATTTTCGTACGAGTATCTACATCTCAAAAAGTATTTTTATAACTATATAACAGATATTTTTGAAGTATTTTTTTAACCGACTTCAAAAAAAGGAGGAGGTTCTCAATTCGACTGTATTTTTTTTATGTTTGTTACCTCAGAACTTTGGACTGGGTGAACCGATTTGGATGATTCTTTTTTTAATCGAAAGCTGGTGCTTGTCCTGTAGTCCCACATAAAGAGTGAGATCTGACAATGGTATCCATGTCAAAAGTACAATGTACTTCATTTGAAGTCGGTTAATTTTTTGTTAAAATGTTATAAAAGTTCTTATAATCACTTACAAGTTCTATGATATCTATTAACCGAACTGTATGTTCAATTATGTTAAATTCTTTATGTTTTATTGATTTTCAGTAATGTATTTTGTCCTATTTTGCCTTTGTCCCCTTCAAGGTAGATACTCCCTACCAGTACCACTACTTACACACATTTTCCAGCGATGTTTCCTATTTACAAAACAGTTCTGGAAAGCTTTTTTATGGAAATAGTCAACAAACGAGCTGACGATCCACCTGATGGCCAAGACTAAATGTACCTATGAACTTAGGTATATTTATCGACAGTCTTGTAGCTAAGTGAGTCCATTAAACAATCAAAACTGTCATAATTTAAATATTAAGGTACTACTGAATAAGTCGATTAATTGTTAAATTAAATACATCAAGTTAATAAAATCCCATTTAGATAAGAGCAAATTGTCAATGTGTAATGCATGCTATTAAGACACCGTAAGGAATTGCACCTGAAATATTCTAGTGGGCGGGTTTCTATTAGCCGACGGTAGATAGGTACTTGTAGAAATCTAGGTAATATCAATTACCGACCCACTTGTTTACTTTACGTTCTGTATTATAATTAAGTCATTAACAGATACAACATTTCGGTTATTTATTGAAAGTCCAGAGTTGGGAACGAACTAGACATTACGCGGATGTTTAGCGGAATTCAGTAACATTTTTCAACGTGACTGTATTTCTGATACAAACTGGGCCTATATAATGTCTAGGTACCTACATATTATTCAGAGAGTAATATTTTCATACAACTATTTGTTAGGTATTATTAATATGCCACTGTATTCATGATAGGAATTGCAGTTAGTTGCTACGTTAGTTATTACGTTAAACGTATTGCCATTATTACGTAGACAAACCTTTTTATTTAACTGTCTGCAAATGCGGACACAATAATTACATAAACACCTTTAGTTTGGCAAAGACGTCGCTGCAATAATTTTGAGCGGATTGAGGCTTTATATATTTTTAATATTTTTATATTTTCCTGTAAAAACTTCTTTCTACATTAAACTATTATAATATAGGTACGAGACAAGACAATGTTGTTTACATTATAATAGACCGGGCGATTTGTGTCTTATTTATTTAGTTGTCATTTTGTTGTTGTTGGGATTTCGTAATTCCATGAAAAAACGGAGCCCTGAAAACTTTATATTAATACCTTCCTTTGTCATACTTTGAAATCACACCCTATTCACTGGTAAAGACAAAATAAAGGGATAATATAATTAAAGCTCGTATTGGCAGTCGGCTTCTGGTTATATATAGCCTATGACACCCGGGGATAGTGTAGCTTCCCAACAGTGAAAGAATTTTTCAAATCGGTTCGGTAGTTTCGGAGCCTAATCAATGGAAACAAACTGTTTTCTTTTCTCTTTAAAATACTATAAGATAAAACATATTTTTCAATTTTTTTTTTTAGAAAATCAACCCCTAACCTATGCCCCTAATGTATAATGTATAATACGTGCATATATTTTTTTAATACTCATTTATAGCTCGATTAATACCACAGAACATCTAATAATTAGTTAGAAAGGAATTGTGGGCAAGGTAGGCGCGCAAATACTGTGATCAAATGCGCACATCGCACAAAAACACGCGATTGCGCTGTTTAGTGACTCGCAAACTCCAACGGAGAAAAGTACTGCAAAATACTGCGACTTAATTACGTAAAAATGCCTTCATGTGCGGTAATTGGAAAAGACTTTGTTTCGGAGGCCATGATGAAATATGAGTCTGTCGACGGAGTAAGTAATTTCAATCAAAAAGTATAAAAGTATATAATGAATAAGTATACCTTGCGAAAATAAATACCGATAAAAATTTATTGACAATCAATCCCTAGCTACAGAGTCACGCCTATTTCATGCACACATAACAATCCTCGTGCGTATTTGTTCATTTTCGTTAGTAGTGTTTATTGAAACGGCGACAGCGGTTCCCATACAAATTACGTGCTATGCCCCTTCTAAGTAATTATTAGATGTTCTGTGATTAATACTATGAATTGTAGGTAGATATTGAACTGCGTCTGTCTGTGGCTTTATCGTTACGGTCGATCTTGCCGTCAAACAACGTTTCGGCTTGAATGAAGTAGACCGTGCCTGCAAATTTATATTTATTTTATACCTGTGTAGATGTATAGGTTTGGCACGTTTATATAATGACAATGACAACAATACATTGAGACCTAGCAAGTTAATATTGACATCCGAATCGTTACAGTGGTTTTCGAGAATCATATTGCTCGTTTAATATAATAGTACCTATACGAAAGTTTTAAATAAATTCTATTAAATAATTTTTAAATTGCATTGTTTGTAAAGGGAAACTTTTAGAAAATATCTATTCGGTGACTTTCGGCGATATAGGTACCTACCTATTGTGGTTTGTATCGACGACCGAATCCCACTCCTACGCAAATTACGCAATGCACATCAAGGTACGCTCGCGCTGTACCTAAGTAACCAGCAGACGTACAATTCTGGTATACCTAAATAAAAAAAACATGAGAGGTGTCAAGGGACACCCGGATGGAACGAAGTTCCTTTCGATTTAAGTATTGTTTTGTTGTACAGCGTCATCTCTGTAAAACTCTCTGAATCACTTCAAAAAAAGTGTCGTCATTGGTAAAATCAAAAAGTGTCGTAATTTTCCGTCTAGCACCCTTTCACAACGCGCGATAAGGAACTTCGTTCCAAAAAACAGAATGAAAATAAATGTAAAAACAAAAAACAATTGTGAACATGGTAGGTACAAGTCAGGTTTCACTACAAAAAAAAAGGTACTTAATAAAAAATTAACCAGACCGATAAGACCCACTTTAATGGTTTTTGTCGATAGTTTTGTCCAAATAATCAATAGACGCCGGGCGGTCACAAAATAAAAAGTATAAAGGAAATTTAAAAACATAATTAAAAACAAAAGAAAACAAAAAACAAAAGACGTACATTCATACGCAAATACATACGCAAGTTGTTTCTCATTTCACGGCTGTTGGTATTAATCGTTCGTGATTTTTTATTGAAATAGAACTCTGTTGTTGCCATAGTAATGGACATCACACACTGGACTGCAGCAGTAACCCTCGCCCTACTCCTGGTGTTCAGTATGATGATAACTATGATGATGATGATAGAAAGAAGAAAGAAAAGAAAGAAAGAAACATTTATTTCGACATAGGCATTGCAACAATTACAATTGCGTTCGGAGTTACAGCGATCACCTTGCCGGGACGTACATTCATTTATATCATTTTTATTAAGGATGGCACCAAGTTTTGTATCTAGGACCATAGACTTAAATATATAGACGGGCAGCGGGCTGTTCCGAACCGCACGAGCGAGAGCATAGAATATGTCGCGCTTATGCAGAAGCGACAATCATACGACTTATGCCGTATTATAATATTTAAAAATATTGCCGGTGACCCACTCGGACACAGTCTGAAGTGTGAGATAAATACGTTCCACCACCACTCTCCTTTCGTCTGCGCACCCATAGACAGCAGGGATCCGCTGGTCATTCATTAATATTTCTCAAGAAAAGAGTGGCGGAGACTGCGGAGAGAACGAACTCCTAAGAAACTGCGACACTTGTAGCTTATGATCTCTTATTAAGTCTGTTATTAAGGCCAGAGGATAATATTAATAATATTATTATGTCGTGAGCTGGAAGCTTGCTTAAAATGTAAGCGTGCCTAATTCTATCTATATAGTAAGGTACTTCTTACCCCTCTCCTCCTTCCTTGTTTTTGTCTTTACACACATTACCGGCTATGCATTGGATATTGTACAAAACAAAATACCTAGGCGAAGTATGAAATAAATAATATTCCACACATCACCTAGCTCATTTGGGTATTTTATATATTGTCTAGAGGTATTGTATAGAATACCAGACTATACCGATTGCCGGTAACATACCTATATAACAATAATAATGTAATAGCAATAAAGTAACTATGTAGGTATATAGCAATAAAATTGTGTCAGGCGCATTTTTATTACGCGTATTAGGCGTACTTACCTACCTTATTAATTGATATGAATCATTTTATAATCTTTTTTGAATAGCATCTTAATAAATGGGATAATGCGAGAAAAAGTTTCACTTTGTATTACTTTGTATTTTTAACAAAATCCTTAAAACTTGTAAGATTCTTGTAAAGCGTAACAATTAGCAAACTGATACAGTTTTTATTTGTCAACGTAGCGCACTAACTTCTTAGTAGGTACATGATTATCTACCTATACCACAGAAGATAATATAATAGTATATATCCTATACATAACAATTTTGTTATTTGTTAAACATCTGATTTTCACTATTGTTGCAACTAAAATAAATTAATTTCCACGCGGCCGGATTTCGTGGTAGTTATGTTAAAAACATACTATGGCAACATTGTGATGACGCCATCGTATGACGCACATTTTCTCGCACTTCACTTTTTCGTATTTCAATTGGTTGGATGTAGGGCGTTCCCAGCAACAGAATATAGTTACTTGACATTGTTATTACTATACTCAAAATTATCTAAGAACGCATTAATGATAGCTGCCATTTATTAATATGAACCAACTTTGTACGTACGTCTTTGAGCAAAATGGAATAATTATTTAATTGACATGAATAGTTGGTTACTTACGAACAAAGGATTTTGCCAAAATTTGTTAAAAATCCCTATTCATATTGTATCGTATTCGTATTGACGTTATTTATAAATCATATTAAACGTTTTAATCTAGTAAAAATCCCATCACATCATAATTTATGCAAAATTGAATAAAAAAATAAGGCGTCGAATCAATGTTATATGAAGATGACAAAATCTACATTGACATTAAGTGATGTGACGGCATGAAGCCACTTATAAAACCATAATAATCGATACATTACTATAATCGAAACTTAAAATAAAAATGAATTTATTTTATTTCTTTCTTTGTGTTTAACAATTAAACAATTTAATTTCTTCTCTTCTATAAGAACATGACCAAAAGTGTTTATTACGATAATCTCTAACCGCAGCCATTTGAACTGATTAAAATACGGTTAGAATATTCATTATTCAACCGAAACCCAAATTTCATACGCTGGATGCGGCGCGGACGAATTAACTGAGTTTTTTAGGAAAAAATATTTCATTATAGTCGTAAATACATAATCATTGAGCGTTTAGGTATGGTAAAGTAACTTAAGTAGCTCAATGGAGGCAGTATCATTCCAGTTACTTGTGGATATCTAAATGTTTCGGTTTTTAGAATTTACAATTTAATTATTGAATCGATTAGAAAGTCTTACAATTTTGAATCGATTTGTTGCAAAAATTGGTTCTTTCGTGAATCGATTTTTTTTGTACATCTCTAGTGTCACTGCGATGACAAACGACAAATATGCATTCTTAGTTCGTGGGGACTATAAGTATTCACTAGCCCTACCTCAGTCGTAGACCGTCCTAATCTCTTTTACGTCAGTCAGCCTGCAGCCGGCTGTGGTCGGCTAATCGAAAAAGGAAGCTTGATACATTTTAATATTGGTACAAGATACAAATTCAAAATTTATGAACAAGGTAGGTAAATCAGATTTTATTTCACATAGTTATACTATAATTACAACAAGTTTCTTTAATTGTTGCGAAAAAATATCTATTCAAATGTTTAAATATTTATTAATGCTTTATTGACTCTTAACAAAAAAAGTGGTACAAAAGGCGGCCTTAATGCACACCAGTAAACCTTACGAATGTGCAAAGAACAATAATGAATAAACGAGTTTTATTGATTTTTTGGAATCGGATTTTTTTTTGAGTAGTTCTATTTATACTTACCTACTTATCTGCTCGTTAACCCAATATTATAGAGGCCTTTTGTACTATCATTACATTTCATTGCACAACAAAATCGGGTCGATGATATCATCGCATTCGGACATTTATAAAATAAATTATTTTTAGATTCCGCAAACTTGAATCGGAATACCTATATTCTAAATATCAGATCATGTACAATTAGATGAGCTCATCTCTTTCCTGTTTGGTCTTTATACCTAGATACATACAAACTACTATAATTAAAAACCCATTATAATATATTTCATTGTACTGGCCGGCACAAAATGGTTTAAAACTTTTCCAGAAGTGAATGATTTTGATGACCGCTCCTTTGTCAGTGGTAGAGAAGAATGTATACTTTTTATTTTTTAATATTAAAAAGCTGACGAGTTGTCTGGTTCATCGCGCTAATCTCAGGAACTGGTTCGAATTTAATAGTCCATTTATCGAGGAAGGCTATAGGCTATATAACATCATATATTTAAGTAGTTAGTTTATTCCACAAATTAATGCGGGTGAAACCGCGCGGCACAGCTAGTGTTAAATAAATTTCCAAGCGTAGTGCTTAACTCTGTGTTTCCTTTCCAAGTAGCCAAGTAATTGAAGGGCCTCCTAGCATACACTGAAAGTTCCGTAGATCGGATGAGTAGATAAAAGTTATTAGGGTTATAAATATTTCCTCACACTTAAAAGCCTTTATATTTTGTAATTATTATTAATATCTCGAGTGTTGGTAAAATGATAAAAAATCGTAAGGAATTTTCGCACTTTAAAAATATTTATGATTTAGGTAGGTACGAGTACTTCATGGTTTTACGTTTAGTTAGTAAGTTGTGTCCCAGATATAGGAAAGTTAAGAGATAAAAGTAAGTATGAATGTGATGTGTTGTGATTGTCATTTCCGAGTGAAGATTTTAAAATAATTTATTTCATTAAATTCCATCCAATCCTATAAAGCATATATATAAAATACAATGTAAAATTTGAACTAAACTGTTAAATACTAGACATAATATTTTATGTAACTATGGCACCACTGTTGGGCAGTTTTCTTATTGTCAATGTAAGTTTGTCTTATTTTTTGTTTTTTTGACTTTAGTAGATATTATCTGCATGTAAGAACCCATTAACAAGCTAATTTACGTATTACATATTGGTTTTTCTTATGTTACGGATGTCCATTGTCAGTAGTACTAGAAACCTTATCATCAAGTGAACCATCGGCAATATTTGGTGGCTATAGGATTAAAGATTCACAAAACGAATCTCCATAAATTGCGTGTGTTTTGTACTTTGTATGATTTATTAATCTATTATTTGTTCAATTCTATTTTTAACAGTATTAATATTCCTATTGTTTCATTTTTACAGTTGACCATAATGGGACCCCTAAAACTGGATGGCGAAACTTTAGGGCAAAAACATCAACACTACAATAAATTAGTAAAAGAATTTACTTCAACAAATACTGGACAGGAAATAAAAAAAATTGACTACAATGAACCTGACCTAGACAACTTGTTTAAAATAGACATCGCTAGCAAGAATAAAGACGTAAAATACATCCTTGAAGTTCTAAAATGTGAAGATATGTTATACATCTCTAGAGCACTTAAGCAATCATTATGGCTTATTACTGATGCAAAATATGCAGATATCATCAACCCTGATTTTTTATATACCCATTTACTGCCACAAATGACACGTAAAGCAGGTCAGAAACTTATACTAATCATACGATTAAATTTAAAAGACAAAAATCGTGTTGAACAATTTTACAAATATTATGAAGATAAAAAGGATTTAAATACAGCTCTGAAATGGTTACCAAACTGTTCAATTTCCTTTATTGAACATGCGGTTGAAAACCACGGTACAGATATTTCAGATGATTTGGCAAAAAGACTTTGCGAAAAATCTGCTACGATCTTAGAAATTTATGCTCGAAAGAATCAGGGGTATAATCTGACAAAGTTACTCTCAAAAACTACTTTTTTATTACAAAAAGATGTCGAAAAATTTGTGAATATAATAAAATCTCAAGAAACATATATTATACCAAAATTAAACTCCAAGTCTACTAAATTAATTATGAAGGCTAGGCCTGATATAATATTAGACAATTTTGAAAAATTTGCAACAAAAATTCATGTTCCATCGTTCGTAAAGTTTTTGAAAAGGGAAGAAATAAAAGATTTTCTTAAAAAACATTTGGAAAACAAAAATTTAAAGTCGTGGTTTACTTTTGAAACCATGAAACATTTTATCTTTCGTATGCCTAATGAGGGTCGATTTGATTTTATAAAACGCATATGTATTGAAAAATCGAAGGATAACTCTGACGTTATACCATATGATGATGATGTTGAGGACGATGTACCAATGTATGAGAGAATTGGGATGTGTAGTACAGCAAGGTTCGTGCCGCACTCAAGCAACGCTAATTTGTACAAATGGTATAAATTTGCACCATTTTCTACTGCCTTTACAGACCTAAAGAAGTTAATTCGCATGGAATCAAATCCTAGTGAAAGAAATGAGATATTTTCAGTGCTCATTACATGCGCCAGAGGAAATTCTCAAAATTTACAAACAGTGTTACAGTATTATCGAGCCAAACATATGAATGAACCATTCAAATTTAAAATACATTTTGTAAATATTATATTATCTCAACCGAACTCGCATAAATTTAACGATGAAACTTGGAATATTCTTAATGACATATTCTATAGTATGGAAGTTTATAGCGAGAATGAAAATAATGTTCAGACATGTCTTAAATATATTATAGTATACAAAGTTACACACGATACAAAAGTGCCCGATATAGTTGAAAAGAAATTTAATTTTGATACACTGAAATCATATCAAAATAAACTGAATGATGACGAAAGAGATAAAGTATTTAACTACTTATATCGTTTGAAAATAACACAAATTCAAAACCATACGATAAACAGCGAATCAGACTTGAAAGAAGTTATGCAGCATATTAAAAATGTATTAAACCTACTTACTGATTGGAAAAAAAATCTTATAAATTATAGTATTATTCTGGAAAAAATAAAGGAAATCATCAAAATTAAAAACAATAAATCGTGGAATGAGGATTTCTCTACCATATATAATCTAAATAAATCTTGGCGAAAACATATGTTTGAAGAATCGCTTTCCATGCATCCCGCTGAAGAAACTTGCATAAATGCACTGAAACACGATCCAAAAATATTAGCGTTAAGCAAAGAAAGCATATTCTTAAACGATTCTCTGATATTGACACAATTACTTAACAAACTGCGCGTATATTGGCCTCAAACGATGGCTAAGACTTTTGAAGACACTTTCCGAAACCAACTTAATGATAAAACTAAACATAAAACATCGGTGAGAGGATTATGTGTTTTGTTACCAAAACAGCAATTAAACGATATATTAAGCAAATACATTCCGAAGGACTCAAAAATAATTTGGGGAGAAGCGGATGACTCTACTCTTAGTATTCAAAAATGCTTTGCTAAATATATGCTTTTAGCTAGGCCACACCCTTCTGTAGATATTGTTTTATTGTATGCTAAAGGGGACTATCTTCAGTATGTTCTTCCATCGGTACATTCGATTCTGTTCAATATAAGCAGTGACCAAAGCATTAAACACATACCAACTCTCCTAGACGCACCGGTTTCTTTGCAGAAACATGGCCTCAAGATTGCATTTGCTAAACTCAAAATGGATGAACTTTTACCGATATTCCTAAATACGTGGAAGACCACTAAAAATTCTTCGATTCGGGCTACTATTTTCACTTTAATTTTCGAATTAATGTGCAAAGAACAAAATGAAAATAAAATTATGGAAATTTGGCATCTACTTGATATCTTTATTGACAACTTAACACTTGATGAGAATCGAGTTATTTACATTACATTAAGCTACGCGAAGAAAGTACCCCTTTCAATCAAACAAGCTTTTTGCATAAAAAGTTATCGGTATTTAAGGACCTTGCCACCGAAAGCAAATTGTGATGCATTTATTGAATCTGTAATTCGTAGTACACTGGATATTATGGAGTCTTTAGATTTAGATTTTCTCGTTGAAGTAATCTTCGACTCGTTTGATAAAAAATTCACCAAGAATTACTATTCATTTTGTAATGTAATATCTGCATGTCTACTTTCTTCTAAATCCGAGGCTATTCAAACACAAAGATACGAAAAAGTTTTTATTCCACTGCTGGAAAAATACTTAGCATTTATAAAAAATACAGAAGTTAGTCAGTCTTATGTGAAATATAATTTTAATGACATTCTAAGGCAGTTACATAAAGAAATAGAACATATTACTATTAAAAAAAACATGATAACCCCAATTAAACTTTTTAATGACATTCATAATGATTTACAAAAATACTTTTCCGGAGAAGATTACTATGTGTTGATAATGACTTGGAATCTTGCAGCAAAATACATGATTCTTATCGATAAATATAGAGTTAACGTTAATAACAAGCTTGATGAAGTAGAAGCAGAAAATGATAGTAATAACTCAAAAGGCAATACAATATACGCAGAAGCTGCATCAGAATTTGGTAAAGTTTGCATGGAACTATTAAAAGAGGAGTTAAAGCAACACTTTTCATCTATTTTCATGCTTTTTTCAAATGCTCTTAAGGAATTATTTGACCAATTTGATTTTAACACTAAAACTCAATTAGCCACTTTGAGTGCGATTCAACAGCACACTAGCATAATTGAAGGACATTTATTGGTGCTTCAACTCCTTCCCGAATACCTTGATGATAGCAAAGAAGAAGAAGAAAAACAAAAAATATGCGAAGTATTGGCTTCTCATCCATCCGCTGAAGTGAGAATGCATTATCAGCAGATGCTTCGAACAAAGGAACGATATCTGTAATAAAATACTTTACGCACTGCTATGAAGAGGGACATCTAAATTTTAACCATATAAATAAGTAGTACCTAATGTTATGATAAGTACCTACCTACTTTTATTAATTGTTTAAAATAAATGACACAAAACCTTTTTACGTGTTTTTAATGCAGCAGTAACCTTTTTTGTCGTGTACAACCGTTTCGCACACGTTTTCAAAACATGCATAAAGTTTGGTGCACTGTAGATGGCTTTTGCGAACCTTAAATCATAGATTTAGAACCAGTAGATTCTCGCAACACATGGGGTGTTTTTGTCGATAAAATTAGGTATATTTCATGCCCTTAAATTATCGCTAGTTGGTCGCTGGACACAGTGTATATTGTTTGTCACAAGTGCAAATAATATGAGAGTTGTGACCATGGATATATTACTCTATTTGGATCACCGACTTTGTAGAGGTACCTGAAGATCGATGACGTCATACCGGAATGACCATTCGACCAATCACAGGCCACACAGTGTGTAGGGTGTCCACACTTAGAAAAATGATCGTCATTGATCTTCAGGTACAGTACGGCCGATGTAACTTGGCGGGTCTGAACATAGGTTTTGCGAACTTTAGCGCATGTACACAGATAGACAGAGATAGCGACACGAACATGCTAACGTGTGACTGAGACATAATACGCCGCGTACTGAGCATTGCCGAATTATGTTACTGCGCAGCCTTCTGCGTATAAATTTTATTAATATTACATTAATTCATTTAAAAAAAAGCATTTTCATTTGTAACAGAACTTATGGCTGGACTAGTTATATACCTGTGTCAGGATGCCCCAGTAAAGAATCACTCTGAGTTGGGGCGTATCTAAGTACCTATTCTATAAGTTAAGTACGATGGTGAGTAGTAGTATTCTGGGCTACTTGTTAAATATTATTACATTTCTTTTAAAATAACCTCAAAGAACGTAAATTCTCTGTCTCATGTGCGGCCACGCTGTGGCTGAATGTAGTTAGTAGGTAGGTAGTAGTACTTATGGTAGTTTAAATCATCAGCGTCTCATTCAGACAGCCCAACAGAGGAAAAGTAATGCGTTTTAGAGGTAATAATTAGTATAAAATATTAGATAAATAGGTATTAACGATAATACTAATAGGTATAATAATAAATTAAATACATGAGACAGTACCTACATTACAATTATACATATTTTATGATTTTTCCGTGGGTATGTGTGAAAGCATACCTAAGAAACTGAGTAAATGCAAAAGTGGGTAGCCATTTCATCTTCAATATAACCTAATCTCTAAATCAGTACTCGAATTCAATAACTTATTCTAAAGTGCTCTTCACAATAATTGCGCTCAGTTTTAGTTATTGTAACATAACAACAACAACATATAGGTTATAATATAATACAATATAACAAAAAATATATGTAATTGAAATTTTGGCGTAAGTACAAAAGAATTATATGTACATTA
Organism: Thymelicus lineola; assembly: GCA_963932265.1. Classification (NCBI taxonomy): domain Eukaryota; kingdom Metazoa; phylum Arthropoda; class Insecta; order Lepidoptera; family Hesperiidae; genus Thymelicus; species Thymelicus lineola. The sequence goes on along the minus strand of OZ010681.1, from coordinate 5,256,400 downwards.
ACTGCTAAATGCAGAAGACATAATTGAGTTTGAGACCTCGATTCGAGCCATGTATTGTAAACAATATCCACACGTTGAAATTTCTTCTGTTATGTATACATACCTGTTTACCGGTATCCTGATCATCCGGCTTTTGACCACGACATAAACCATAATAATTCTTTTTTCCAGCATCACGTGATGGCAGAATTAGAACTGGAAGGATTTACGCTCGGCCAGAAGCATCTACATTACAACACATTACTTCAAGATGCCATTAAAAACAATAGAACTGTAGGCGTAGAAGATTTCAGCTTTGTGAATTCTGACATAACCAATTTACTGAATATCGATATAGCCAGTCATAACAAAAATGTAGAATATATTTTGAAAATTTTAACTTGCGATGACATGTTATACTTATCGAGGGCTATCAAACAGTCAGATTGGTTGATTAATGATCAAAACTATGCCCATATTGTTAATCCGGAATACTTACAAACGAATTTATTCCCTAAAATGTGTACAAAGGCTATCACGAAATTCGTCAAATATATAAGAAACATTTTAAAGGATCACAAACGTGCCGAACAGTTTTATTATTATGAAGAAAAACCAGAAGAGGCCGTCAAATGGCTGCCATGCTGCTCACTGGAATTCATTCTCAAAAACATGACATGTTGTGTTCAACATATAAAAACAACATTACTCAGACGACTATGTGAAAAATCCATAACTGTGCTCGAAATATATATTAATAATGTAGCAGCACATGAGAAATCTAAAGCTTTGCAATCTTGTATCTTTCTGTTGCTCTCAAATACAGACTGGTTTTTAGATCTGGCAGAACACAACTTAACATTTCCAAATTTTAACAAAAAAGCTACAGGAATTTTAATGAAAAACTGTCAAAGTAGAGTTATTAATAAGTTTGATGAATACTATGATTTTATCCATTTACCAACATTCATCAAATGCCTTAAGCAAAAAAATATTAAAGATTTCTTATTAAAGCAAGCTCAAAACATGAAAGAAAGTCTTTTTTACAGGTACTTCAATTTAAGACGTTTATTATTATTTATACGATTGATGCCACAAGAAATACGGTTTGAATTCGTTAATGACGTATTTATAAATAAAACTCATGAATCTAAAGACAATTGTATTCTATCAGAAAAAGAAATTAAGGCCATGAGTATGTTCTGTAATATTCCTACGTATTGTTCATTTAATAATTACATGTTTTATCAGTTTGCTCCTTTCAATATAGCTCTTCGAAAAGTTCAGGAATTAATAGTTTCTATGTCATCTACTAAAAATAAAGTATCATTGCTAGAAATAGTATTAATATCTGCACAAAATAACTTGTCACATGAGCACACCTTTTTGGAGTACCTCAGAGACAACCAAAAAAATACTGAAGACAAGGTTAAGGAAGAAATAGTAGTAAAATTAATATTGAAAAATAATTTTATTAATTATAAAATTAATACGTGGAATATTCTTGATGATATTTTTAAACGTATTGATGTTTATAATCAGTCAAAACAAACAGAACACGTAATGGTAGAGGCAATCGTTTTGTATAATGTTATTCATAGTGAAAAAGTTTCTCAAATTATTGAAAATAAATTTCAATTTAATACACTGGTCGCATATCATAAGAAATTGACTGAGAAAGAAAAAGAAACCGTTTTTATTTACCTTTACGATCTGGTAGTTGCAAAACTTACACAATGTAAAACAACTAATGAAGAAGAATTCAAAGAAAAAGTTGATGCTCTGAAGCTAGCTCTAAACTTGCTAATAGATTATAATAAAGAGTTAAAAAGCTATCCTACCATTATCGGTATAATTAAAGATCTTGTTAAAGTCAAAATTGATCAATCTTGGACTGTAAGCATGGAAGCATTGTTCAACATGAAAAAAACATGGCGGAAACTTTTATTTGAAGAATCTCTCGCACTTTGTCAAACAAATTCAGTTCTCCTTAATGCTTTGAAATACGATCCATCACTGTTGGAGCGAAACGAGATAATTGTTAAAAATATGTTATGCAATGATAAACTGCCACTGACGCAAGTTTTGGGGAAAATTAAAATATATTGGTCCTCCAGCTTAGCAAAAAATATAACTATTACATACATGGAAAATCTTAAATGCCTGGGAAACCATAAAGCAACAACAAGCGGTTTAAGTATTTTGATGCCACTCGGACAATTACAAGAACTCATCGAGAAATTTACACCAAAGGACTCTAAGGTAGACTGGGCAAAAATTGACGAAGTTGAACTAAGTGTTCAGCAACAATTTGCTAAAAACATGCACAAGTCCCGCCCACAACCTCTTCCTGAAGTCATACTTAGATTCGCTAAAGGAGATTATTTACAGTATGCCCTCCCGTCCTTACACTCAATATTTTATAATTTAAACGGTTTGGCAAGCCAAAACTATATCCCGTATTTGCTTGACGCTCCGGTGTCTCTGCAAAAGCATGGTATTCGCCTTGCCCTCTCTAAATTAAAATACGAACAACTTTTAAGTCATTTATCAAATATTTGGAAAAATACTAAAAATGCATCTATTCGATCTGTAATGTTTAAAACTGTTTATGAATTACTCTGCAAAGAAAAAGATTCAACCAAAATCAAAACAACCTGGGAACTGATGGAATTATTGATCGATAATATTACATTTCAGGAAGATAAAGCAATATATAAGCTCTTATTTGAAGTTACAAAAGTACCTCTCGAAGTACAAGGACTCTTTTATATGAAAAGCTATAATTTCTTGCATCAGCTGTTAAAGTCTGGTGATGAATATAAAGATTATGAAGATGAATTCTACACAAATTTCACCGCATATGCTAAAGAAATAATAGAGCAATTGGAACCTAATTTTGTGGTTAAAATTATTTTAGAATTTGTTTCTGAAGTATTTACCAAAAAGGAAATCGAAGTGTGGTCACGTGGATGCGTTATTTCCATAATCTCATCGTATTTACTCTGTACAGCTGACGAGCATACTCAACTGGAAAGATACGAAAATGTGTTATTGCACATATTAAAGCAAAGCTTTTCTTCCTGGAACACAGAAGACTTTATTAGGAATAATTTGAAAAAATTATTAGATACCTTTCGCTCTGATATCAATAAATATAAGCATAAAGTAAACCCTCATAAAATGTTTCAACTTATACAAAAGGAATTAGATGGCGCATTAAAAATTCAAATGAACTATACTTTACTTACTAAATGGAAATTAACGGTAACATTTGTATCCCTTTTGGATTCACAAATGCAAATATCGCAGTGGAATACATTATATAAAAACGTCGCATACGAATTTGGTAATAAGTGTTCTGAACACTTGAAGAAAGATTGTAATCAATATTTCCCTCGTATATACCTACTTTTTGTTAAAGCATTAAATAGTGTGTTATGTGACTTTGTATCGGAAACCGCATTTTGGGATATTTACAAAAGCTTAATACAGGATAAGACTTTCATACAGGGTTATCTAGCGACTATCGTACTCCTATCAAATTTAAGTCTGTCAAGGCATGATCCGGAAATAGAAGAAAAAAAAAGGAATTTTCAAGAACTCTGTAAAAATATCCGTGCACATCCTTCTACAGAAATAAACATACATTATTATAACCTAATCAAAGAAATAAAGTGAGCGTGCCGATAGTTATCAATATAATACCTTTAAGCTGTTATAACTTGCATTGTTTTCTGAAAGCATAGAAATTTAATAAAAACTGTTTGTTTTTTATTTATTACCTAACCTACATACATTTTATGTTTTAATTACAAGGATTTTAGGACATATCAATGAGTGATAAGGGGCCATTCATTAATTACGTAAGGGTCCCGAGGGGGGTGTAGTTTTCAGTTTCTCTACATCTTACTTCGGGGGGAGGGGGGGGGAGAGGTTGAAGACATTCGTAATAGCGATGGGCGATTATTACTAAAATTTATCGAATTAGTCGATTGTTCAGTTTAGTCGATAAAATTCGATAACAATTGATGTTAGTCGATTGTCATCGACTGGCTGGCGCGCGGTAACTACTAACGCGTAACGCGTGTAAGTACTAATTAGGGTTCGAACGATACTTTCGATACTGAGTAGGTATCGATACTTTTGATCGCGATACTCGATACTGAGTACTCGATACTCGTACCTGGTAATTACTCGCAAGTACTCATGTGAAACGTCGGTATCGAGTACTTTGAAAATACTGAGTACTTTTCAGTATTTTCATATGGAAAAAGATCAACTGTGGCCCGTTTTAGCGCTCGGACTAAACAGAAAGTGTCATGGGGACATGTCGTCGACCTTTTTTTTTTTTTTTTAGCTCTGATCTGACTGTGATCCTCGCGAGTACTCGATACTCGATACTTCGGTATCGATACCAGAGGCCGATACTTCGAACCCTACTACTAATATGTGCGAACTACTAATTCGTACCGCAGCGCTGCGCTGATATGTGATGTGAACTACTAATTTGTAGCGCAGCGCAGCGCAGGTATTACTATACCCGTACTACTAATTTAGTAGTACGCGCGATAAATCGACGCGTGTAACTACTAATGTGTGCGAACTACTAATTCGTACCGGAGCGCTGCGCTGTTATGTGAACTACTAATTTGTAGCGCAACGCAGGTATTACTATACCAATTTAGTAGTAGGTACGCGCGACAAATCGTCAGTTAAAAAGACCATGCGTAAGTATAGTTCAAAGACTAAAAGACTGGAATAAAAAAAGTAAAAAAGTTATAATTATTCCTTTTTAACAATATACTTAAAGTTAGTCCTGGGTTTGGTAGAACTAAATTAATTAAAACAAAACTTAAATACTCTTCACAAATTAACTGGCAAATAAACAAAACAAAAAATAAAATATGAGACAATAAACAATTATTTTCTTACTTTTATCAATGAGTAGTATAGTGATCGTAAACAGTAGGTATTTATTAGTCTATATTAAGTTCAATTTTTTTTTAATATTATTTCGTCCAGCTTTTTCGGCGCCGGTCTGTTTCGTATTTTTAAATGGTCCTTTAAGTTAGTCGTATTTTTATGATATGTTACAGAATGTGAACACAACGTACACTTAACTTTTTCGATACCTATTTCCTTCTTTGATTTTTTCAAAAAAATCCCACACTAACGATCTTTTAGGCATCGCGTCAAGCGGTTGTAACCCGCACGCGTGACCTTGCTCTAATAAAGTCAAAAACCAACTAATTTCCCATGTATTAAATTACTCTTTGCCAACTAACAACAAATTGAAGTAATAGGTACATGAAAACAATCGACGCAACATCGTCCCGCCGCACGCAGTACCTAAGCACTACGCACAGCGCAAGGCAATTGAATATACCTACAGTTAGTATTTAGTAGTTCAGTTAGTAGTTCGTCGATTGTTATTCGAATAATCATCGCGAGGAACTACTAAATCGACAATCGAATGCGCAATGGCACAATTTTCGATTTAGTCGATTGTTTTTCTAGCAACAATCGCCCATCGCTAATTCGTAATATTTTATTGCCTAAACACGTTTCGACTTTCGATCGGAACACGTACACGACTTTAATTATCTGACAAAATAGTAATAGATATTAATAGCAATAGACTGAAACTACTAGGTATTTATCCGTCCGCCTACAATATTTATATTTATAAAATTAGATAACATCTTACGTACGGGGGGGTCCGAGAAATCTTACGTCTTTACATGGGGGTAGGCGTCAAAAATAGGCAAAAATCGTCTTTACGTAGTTAATGAACGGACTCTAACCTTTTTCTGTATGTTGTGTATCTGTTACCGGAAATCTGTATAAAGCAGGTATTCAATACAATCCCTAGGCAATGTGTATTATACCTGGGTCGTTTGGGCAATGTATGAAATGATATGAATATTATTCACCATTAGGTACTTACATACTTTATTAGGTAATTTATAGATTAGTAAAACAGTTATTTTTAAATAATCAACACTACTAATTAGAATAATCAATAAAAATATTTTTTTAATGATGGAGGTAAAAATTAACTTTAAAACACACTCAAAACAAATGTGAACTGCATGAATAGAATGTTCCGTGATTATTAGGTACAATATATTTTTTCATTTTAATGCAGTCTAAGGCTGCTTTTCCACCAGAGATGTGCTATGTTACGTTGCTATGTATGAGTTTGATATCCACCAATCATATTAATCAATCTCTCTGCAAATCAATCAATTTATTGAACCAATCATATTTATTGGATTTCACATCTTCGCAGCATAGCACATCTCTGGTGGAAAAGCACCCTTATGGCTCCTACACACTGCCGCCATCATCCCGCGCAGTATTAAGCCCTGGCGGCACATATCGCGGATATTACGCCGACGACATGTGCCGCAAAAATCGACTCAGTGGCGGATAGCAATAACATCAGTCTTTTAGAACGTATGTTGATGATGATGATACTTGTGCACCATGGAAGATAGAGAGAAGGAAGGCCATCTCTGTATATGAAGTGTCCGTAAAAACGCGTAAAATTACGGGTGGCGCTGCGGTGCGGTCTACAACTACAACAGATTCGAATATCTATTATTTGGCTGACACTAGCGCCATTGATTACGGGTGGCATAACTCAGCAAACTTCACTCCGTCTACAACAGCCATGTTCATAATATATCTATTTGTCACACACTAGCACCATTCAGAAATGGCCATTTCAGCTGGACACTTTCAACTTTCCTTTCTTAAGAGATGGCCCTCCTTCTACCTCAATTCCCCATGATGTGTTCAGTATATAACAAAGTACTCTGTGATGATGTGCACGTTGTATTTGTTCAACTCACTATACAGTTATTATGATGACAGATATTATGGGTGGACTACAGACGTAAAACTTGAATATATTTATTTATTTAAAATTTATGTCACCTTATAAAAAAGGATGAACTAATGGCATTGTCGTATATTGTAATCCACGAGAACTACTGGCGACAAATTGCTTCGCAGTTTGGCAAACGTCTAAAGCATGGAATTGTACTTGTTTGTTTAATTATGTTAATAAATATATTATTGTTTGTCTTATTTTACAACATCCAGTCGATGACAGATTTAAACGCTCATGTAGGTATACTACAATAAAACCAAAGGGCAAATTTTCTGTACAATAATAAATATTTTTTCAAAATTTCCATTAGGGGGCACTTCAATAACGTGTTAGAGCACAAAAATATTTTTTAGAATTATTGTAAAGTATATTGGAAAATTGGTAAAGTACTAATACTCTGGGTCTTATTTTAGGAAACTTTTTATCCCGGAAAATTAAAAGGTTTCCCTGGGAAACGGGATGAAAGTTTGTTGAAGTATGCACATAGAAGTATAATATATATAATCTGCGGTATACATAATTATATGTTTTGTATGTATAGAAAATGTTTTTAAGTCTAAGCTGATAAGAAAAAATAATGAATCATCCGTTAGAATGGAAATATTCAAAAATACGCAATTAATATATTAAAATTGTCTCATTAAATTAATACATTAAAAAAACTTTTTATAAAAAATATATTTAAATTTTTCTTGCCTTGGCTGGTACCGAATCCAAAAGGCTTATTTTTAAATTTTTAGTCGGTTTATTTAAAAAAGTTTTTTTTTCGTATAATCGTAGAAAAAATCGGGCTATTAAAATATTCTAACTTACTATTTTAATACAATGTAATTATTTGTGAAACGCAATAGATTAAACTTCATTTCAAAAATTTTTTTCTTGTTTGATCAGAGTTGCAGACCTAAATCCCAATTTTTTTTACCTTCTGCACCTATTAAAAACAAATCGGACCTGGCAACACTAGCCGTGGGTGCCATAGACAACACACAAAAACACTCATACTCAGACCGAGAACAAAAATTCCCGCCTGGAGATCGAACCCAGGACCCTTGGCGTGGCGATAAGGAATGGTAACCATGGCGTCCCACAGGTCGCCAAATATATTTTTTTTTAACTTGCACATAACTAACTTATATTTACTTTAAGAGAAATAGATTAAAATTAATACAATTAATATTACAAAAAATACTCCAACAACTAATTAACACACTAGAGAAAAAGATTTAAGAAGGTAAAAAATAATGTGCATATTAACTTGCACAGTTAATATAATAGCTACCACTTAGGTAAAGGCACCCAATTCCCCAGATCAATAAATAAGGTAGCTCTGATCACTTATTTACTGATCTGAGTTGTTCCATTTATCCAGTAAATAAAGAAATGGCTTCAACCCATTAATGGCCCACTACTGGGCACGGGTCTCTCCTCTTAAGGAGGCCTAGAGCATACTCCACCACGCTGTTCCAGTGCGGATTGGTTGGAGGGGTTAGTGGCCAACCCAAGTGTCGGAAGTTTTCAAACCGCCCGAGGGCCTCCGACATGGCGTAACGACTGTGATCTTATGATAACAACGGGGACCGACGGTGCCCTCCGAAGCACGGAAACGCTCATTTTTTGCCACTAGCGGTCACCCGTCCAACTAACGACCGCGCCCGCTGTTGCTTAACTTTGTCGATCGCTTAGGATCGACGCCAGCCGCTGGGCTATGAGCGCTTCAAAGAAATAAAAACTATTTATTTGTTAGAGTGCCTTCAATGGTCCACCCACCTTACTCGTTACTGCCTCGTTGTTTTTTCTATTTATCCTACATTCAAAGGTTGCCTGGAAAGGCTTTTTAGCGATAAGGCCGCCTTTTGTGTACCACATTATTTGTAAGAAATTTCTCTTTCATGTTATTTTGGTGTACAATTAATAAAGTGTATTTGTATTGTAATATTTTAAATTATTTCAATTGGTTCCGGGTAAGTAATTTATCGAATGCGTGTTTCATATGCATACAATTCCTCAAAGCAAGGGCGGGTACTAGTTATTTATTTAAAATAAAAGAGTAATTAATAGGCAAATTTTTATTGCTCAATTCTTTACTTAATCTACACAACATATTAATCCTAATCTTACCTTCCGTACATACATTCGTACAACCATCGCTTACTACCTGACAATTTGTCATAAGCATAAAAATAATAAGGTCCTTCTTTTAAATGTAATAAAAATAGAAATAATATTATTCGAAAGAGAATGAGGTAACATGTTAGCTTATTGATGAAAACCTCTAATGTTTAAAGTAATTCATTGCTCATGAATCAAAAGAAAGTATCGAAGTTCAAAGAAATTTTATGTTGAATAATAACAATAGACAATTTATTGCTAAACAGCATTATTATAATCAACTATCTTGATCGTATTTTGTCAACATCCCGCTATACTTATCGCCGAGCACTTAGCCTTAACACGCATTACGATTTTTCACAGCGCGATTTTTATTCTGACGATTTTTAAATTGCGTACTGAATCATAATCAACACGATTTTTTTTTCGCAAATGCGTGCAGCTTCATACAATTTCCATATCTCACAGAATTTTGCGGAAAAAATAGCGCGGTGGAAAATCGTAGTGCGTGTTAAGCCTTACACGCAATTATTACCACCTTATGATTGGTTTACAATTATTATATAAGTAGCTAACTTTTTAACTAAATTTTAATTAAATTAATATGTGTGTTAAACGGACAATTTAGTAGTTAAAATTTACTACGCAAGTAAACAATTTAGAATTTTTTCTATTTTTCTGTTAATAGGTGGGCGGAGTTTATCACTTAACGCGTTTGGACAGGCTATTTTAGTTAAAATATAGTAAAATGCACAAGTAATTATGTAGGTTGTGAAGAATTGTATGAACTAAAGATCTTTACTAAATTATTACGTACGCACTAAAAATGATTCACTAAAAATTTAGTTAAAATTTACATAGTTATCTACTTAACTACTTAATACTTATAAACCGGACTTAAGATCATATTATACTTTAAGTCTTGGTGGTAATCTATGTTTAAGTCGGACACAAATTGTATATGTGTAGAGCAATCGATCGACTTATATGTCAGTTTGTACATGTAACAAGAAAGAACTCATAATCTCATTTTGTCGACATAAATTGCTTTCATAACTTCATGTTTATAAAGGCCTACAAATATGAATTTCTCATGTAAAATTTACCTTAATAAACCTTTGTTTTTCAACCAAACAAAATTGTAGTGATGGCAAAACTGGGCCTGCAACCATTATTTTGATATTCTAAAATTGTTGGCGAATTCTATCAACATTTTGTTCTAGAATGTTCTACATAAAAAAATTACCTCCTATTACTTACACTAAACCATATTACTTATATAGATATTATTATAGTAAATTTTGTTGAAAAAATAGTTTTAAGGCTTTATAACATTTGTATTTCCGTTCTACACCATTGTCTTATTATCAGAATTTCAGTCATACAAACAAAATACTTACAACGAATAATTCACATAGTTCAGTTACACGAAAGTTCCAAATTCAAGCTTAAACAAAATCTGTTCCCGGCGTTACCAATGTAACAAAATTTAAAGTGGATGATAAAATTAACTTATCATATTTTTGTATCTGTAAGAAAAACGAAAGCAAAAATTATTATTAGATTCCACATCCATATAGTTATTTTTGGATTTAACAACATACGAGGTATGGTATTAAATCCAGGTAGGAGTACATATTGGGGTTGTTACAGTTAAATCTACTTGGTATGTACATGGTCATGTACTCATAAAATCAACTGTAAAATTTTTAATATGTGTTTCGGTCGCAGTGTTAGAGATCCAGTAGTAATGTAGCTAAATCCTTTATGTAATCATCAAGTTACTAAAGAAATAAATTTTCTAGACCTTTGTGTCCTGCTTTGTGTCTTGTAATTTATTTTCAGAGGAAATTTACACAGGACTCTAACGCCCCAACTCAGAGTCGGTTACTTAAATCACTCCTTAGTACAGAATTTGAATTGTGATTCTCTACTAAGGAGCGATTTAAAAAACCGTTAGTGACCCTTGAGTTGGGGCGTAAGAGATTTGATTCCTTTGCAATATTGGCAATAACATATGCATGGGCACTAGAAGCACTGCAATGGCATCATAAACCACTGATGTACAACTAAACTCAACAGACTTTCTTCACAATGCCAACCTTTCTACTTGTGATGTACCATATATGAGCTGCTGACCATGTACCATATAATTATGTGCTGACCATGTATGGGACAAATTTGCCAGGACCCTTCTGAATGAGACTGTTGTGGTTTCAGTTTGTGTAGCTACCAGTCATGGTCTCATTAAGACAGGCCAAATATGACCATTACACAGTAAGCAGTTTCAAATAAAATCAAACAATGTTTAAAAATAACAATAAACACTTACATTAAGGTATGTTAATCATCAGCATTTGCTTCATCATGGGATGGAGTATGCCACGTTAGTCTTTCTTCATAAAACTGAATAACAACCTGTGGACATCGGACATTCGCTTGCTTGGCATGTACTAGGTCAGCTTCATCAGTGCCTTGCCATTTCATGAGGAACATCAGTTCTCCGCTGCTGTCAGTGGCACCTGGAAATGTTAAGTAATTTTTGTAAATCAGACAGAAAGAATTTCTGGCTCTCTAGCCCCTAAACAGAACACAATGTGTTATTTAACGGCTGATTCAAGCAATAAGTTGGTAGCAAGCCAGGCAGGCTTCTGGGAAAGATAAAAAAATGCCGTAATAGTAATATTGACTTAATTATAATAATATATGTTAATTATAATAATAATAATCATATTGTAATCCTTCACCAAGCCCTATTTACTAAGCAGGGAGGGCGGCTTCTACCGCATCTTAGCCTAACACCCTGCCAACATGCAATTGAGGTTAGTATTGTTTTAATTTTTAATATAAGAGTTGAATTTGCTTACCTATGATTTTCTCTGGTTCAAATCCTCTATCAAAACCTGAAGCCTTTTTATCATCACTCTTACTCTTTTTGGCACCCTTCAAATCTGGTGTAGCTGCTGTAGATTTCCTCTTTTTCATGTCTTTCTCAATTTTAGCAGCACCTTTTCCCTCTGAAAAAAACGCCTATTCTTTAATCTGATGTATTGCTTATTTCCCGCTTTAAGTGTAAGAAGTTTATGTTGAGTTACATTTATCCATTTTAGTATTAGTTCTTAAGAGATATTTTAATTGCTTACGGAAGGAATATTTACACTAATATTATAAAGAGAAATGATTTATGTTTTTGTATGTTTGTAATGAATAAACTCTAAACTACTTGACATCAAAAAATTCTGTGATAGCCTATATTTGATTGTTCTTATTAATATTTTTTACTTCATCATAAGTAAAAATGTTTGAGGTCCAGTAAAGTGTGTACATTTCAGCTAGTATTGCTTATACATATATAATGTCGGTGAAGTCATGAATAAAGAGTAAAGTACCATGTGCCATGAGTAAAGGTATGAACCTCTTTATTCTACAAAGCTTCTGCGATGCAGAGGCTGTCATTCTCGCTCTATAAGAAATTTCATGAAGAAAAACTAAATATTTAGATTAAGGAATTCTCAATAATGTATAACAGATGATTATTGATCACATAGTGTGGATGTACTTTGGAATATTGATGTGAACGTTAGGAGAACTGGATGGAATATATCATGGTGCATAAAAAAATATTATTGAATAACCAATACCATAGAATACACCTAGATATACATACTTAAGACTATTGGCAAAATTTTGATTCAATTAGACAGTTTTATTACAAAGAAAGAGTAAAATTGCATACCTGCTTCTTTCTTCTTTCTAGCTTCCTCAAAGGCTTGTATGAGGTCAGGACAATCCAAATTTTCTTCGGGCTCCCATGTATTGTCCTCATCACTGTAACCCTTCCATTTTAAGAAGTATTCAACCTAGAAAGATGAAATATATAACTTTTCAGAGAAGCTTAAAGTGTAAAGTCTAAAATGTTTATTTGGTGCAACAGCACAAAAGTTACTTTTTACTGAGCATGGAACAAAATGCATTTTTTTTCTTATTTGTAATGCACATAATATTCTCTATTTTTAACTGCAACCGCCTGCAAGACTAAAGAATTTTTATTTAGCATAAATTACTAAAAACAATCACTTTTCTTATTTCTCTCTCTACTAAGGTTGAGTCATTGGTTTTTTACCACCACTTGTTTGGTATTTGCTGAACTCCGCCACCAACATTATTAAACATAATGAGAGTAACATTCAACAATAAGCAAGAACTTAAACATAGCTATATAACAACAAGTAACTTATTTTTTTAGATGTTTCTTGCACACATTTGGAAACACTGCCTCACAAATTCTTTATGCTGTGGATACACCAATTAATATGTTGATATACTTATTACTTGTTACATTTATTACTTGAGTATCATCTATTTACAACATTTTATATCATATTTTACATCCAACAGATCACACAATTTTGTAGGTATTGGTGATAAATACCATAAACTATTGACATATCATAAACAAACACAACTGTTTCTGATCATTGTGCATATAATGCATTGTTTACAGTAGTTTTGACTCTGAAAATAAGTACTGAGTCTCACTTTTGTCTGCTAGACAATACTCTAGTCCTAGCACTAACAAGGAATCTTCTTATTCTCACCTTCCCATTCCTCATACGTCTATCTAATACTTTTTCAACAGAAAACTCTTCCTCTCCCTCCGGTTCGCCTTCTTTTTTCTTATCGGCCATCTGTAATGATATTGAAAAACTACTTTATGTAAATAAGATAGGAAATAAAAAAATTGTTGACAAAATTGGATTTGCCAGCATATAGAGTTTTTTCACACAATGCTCAGTGCATCAAGTCTGTCATAAACTGGAGCCAAACCCGGAAGCATACTCGTAAATACTCGACGCTTTAACCACTTGGGACGTTTCAGCTACCGTTCAAGCTCTTGTATTTACCTGATGTACGTGACGATGCGTCTCGTTTGCTATTTATTTACCACACGCCTATTAGAATCATTGGTACGCAAAGTTTCGTTCAGAGATAGTCACCGTTAACTAAGAGGCCCAATTTGTCGTTTATCAACAAAAAATCAGTTCACGAAAGCAACCAATTTTTACAATAAATCGATTCAAAGTTATAAGACTTTCTAATCGATTCAATAATTATATTTTTAAGTCCAAAAACCGTAACATTTAGGTGTCCACCAGAAACTGGAATGATGATGTCAAAGTACGTACTGCCTAGATTGAGATATCTTGTACCGTGTATGTATTTATGACTTATGACTTCAATAAAGTATATTATTTTCCTACCGAACTCATGCTGCATAAGTATCATGATAGAATAAACCCATCCTATACTATAATTAATATATTTATACTATAATTAATTTATGTTCCTGCTGGGGGCCAATTCTTTCTTTCTTTTTCTTCTTTCTTTCTTGGCCTGCAACGCATCAGTGATTCTTTTGGTGTTGCTGATGTCCATGGGCGACGATAGCCACTTACCATCAGGTGGATCGTCAGCTCTTTTGCCGGCTATTTCCATAAAAAAAATAAAAAAAATTTTTCGCCCTTTGTACTATGTACTATCCACATGTAAGTATAGTACGCTATAATTTTAAGTTTGCTCCCGGCTGCTTAGTTTTACATCATCATAATTGAATATTTCGACAGTGCGTGTGTCCGACTGCATTGATGAAAGTGTACTCAGTGTCCTCAGTGATGTGATGCCATATCTACCAACTTGACCATAAAATGTATCAATTTTTGAAGTTATCAAAATAACTAATTAAAAATCAAATAGTATCAAAATTTGAATTAAACCCATGTGTGGTAAAACGTCAAAGCTAGTAATTTATAGTCCAGATGCGAGTATTAAAGTAGGTAACAAAACTTCCTATTACTTGACTTGAAAATAAAATTATTTTTGTCATTTCAACAAATGCGGGGGGGGGGGAGGTGCAAAAGCCCAATTTTTTGCTTTGTATCTACTACTTTTCCCAAAACTAGGGCTGGCAACGTCAACGTACCTAAATCCAACCCTGAACCTAACCTAAACGATCCATTTCAGTTCAGTTGTAAATAGCCGACGCGTCAGTCTGAAGCGTCGGGTATTTACTAATATGCAACCCGGCCAGTGCATGTTTTGCGTCCTATTTTCTTTTAGTTCTGTTTGATATATAGGCTTCGTACTATCAATAATTAGCCTTAGGACTCAATAACATGTACGAAGTATCGATAATGAAATACTTGTTTGTTATATTATCATAACCTAAAAGCTCACTACATACTTAATAAGTTAATAACATTGTTATGCGAGGTACCAATAAATAGGGAAAACATAACAATAAGATTCAAGAAAGTAGTTAGTATTCGGACCAAATGTCGATAAAGCTGCTAAAATTTGTCTTGCATTTAATATGACAAACGCATACGTTTATCCCGCCATTTTGATTATATCCAATGTACCATTGTTCCATTACTTTACACATGTCAACAAATCCGTGAATAATAGCAAGTTATATTTAACAAAATGTCCATAATTATGTGAATAAGTGATATTTAGTAATATACTTTACCTTTTGAATATAAACACTAACAAAATGAAATAATACAAGGTATAACAAATCAAGCAAAGCGTTTCAAAGTGAAATGAACCGGCTTTCTTCACCACAGACTCAGAAATTCAGCATCACAGAGTACTTCACTTGTTCAGCATAATTTTAGACTGGCTTGATAGTTTATGAAACTGGCCACAGACCAAGAACTTTATGTATATAACTGGACTCCCAAGTTTAGATGGGAGGCCATATACGATCACGTGTACTTGATCAAGCGTCAAGTAGACTTGACGCGGCATCCTGTATACTTGATCGTGTATAAAACGACTTCTTATAATACGATTCAGTTAAACGATAATATCCTTGGTTGGTACTAATCAAAACATAATGGGATGCAATTTTAAATAAAAACATATGCCGATAAATTAATTTAAAATCATTTATATTAATTTAAAATTAAAAATCATATTTATTATCAGTAACCGCTAAAAATAATAAATATCATACGATTCAAAGAACCGGAATCCTGGAGCGGCTCTAACCATATACAACTGGCAACTTTATTTTAGCTTTAAACATTAGCGCCTGTCAAATCGGTTTGCGGCATAGATATAGAACTAACAAGATTCTCCCATACTTTTGACAGAGCGAGATCGCCAGTTACAAAATCTACGTGAAAGACAGAGACAAAAATGTTATTTTTTGTCCCCGTCAGCGGGGCCGATTTTATTATACATTTATACATATATATTGTGTTTTGGCGCCGATTTCGGTGTCAAACCAGTGTTGCCAGATCAGATTTTCAAAAATACTGTGCTGTCCATAATAAATACATTCCATAAATGTATGGACAATATTCTTTTAATTGACATTTTACTATCTTTAACCGATTGAAGAATAAAAAGCACTAAATGATAACCCAAGCTCATAACAATTTCTGAAATTAGCCGGAACAAACAAAGATAAACAGACAGAAATTGTAAAACTAATTTTAATGGGATCTATTGTGTTAATAAATACCCCTGTGAAAGTTTTTCACAAATCTTCAATGTACACAAATTGATTAGTCACAGTCTTAGTACATGTATTGATTACAAGAAAATATATAATATAATTATATTAATTTATATTAGTGTGTTAATAAAATTTACATAAATTTTAGTACCCTTAATTTCTTTTTAGGTTGGTCCTACTAATATCATGAGTGACGTGATAATGTTGTACAAGAAGATCAAAATGTTCAAAGATGCGTTGTTTGGTAAGCATATCTATAGTAGGGCCAAATTAAAATACAATATGTAGGTATTTGATAGCTGTATGGCAATGATGTTTGATAATTATTGACAAGCAAACATTATGAATATTTTTTTATAATTTCGACTACTACGGACTACAAGAACGTGTTAGACCACAATTTTTTTTTAATTATTGTATGTTATTATTATTAAATGTTACGTTGATATTATGGTTGTTTTATTTGAAAATTATACTATTATCTAAAATCAAAAGTCGTACTTATTTGGCTTCAACCCATGAATGGCCCACTACTGAGCACGGGTCTCCTCTTGATGCAGATTTTGAAATGCAGATTTTTGGAGGAGTTAGTGGCTAATCCAAGTGTCGGAAGTCTTCATGCCGCCCGAAGGCTTCTGATATGGCTAAACGACTCCGAAAAAATTTTTCCACTAGTGATCACCCATACAACTACAGATCGCGCCTTTTTTATGGGGTTCATGTTCAGACTCCCCGACAAATACATGGTTACATATACATACACTCCGAGTATGTAAATGTGGCGTAAAAGTACTAGTTCTGTGAAGAAAACTCTGTGACTGTTCTTGCAATGGGAAATTTCATCAACCTGGTAACACTACAAAAACTCTTGCATAACTATTTAATATATGTATAGTATACTAGCGCTGTCTCATGTGAGGCCACGCCGTGGCAAAATCTTGTTAGTTCTATATCTATGGTTTGCGGAATTAAAAAATAGAGTAAAACAGTTTTACAGTTCAGAGGCGCCAAGATGGCTAAGATCATAAATATATGAACTATATGTATAGATCATAGATATAACAATTAAATAGATTTGGTTTAATATCATATAGATACTTAGTTATGGAATAGTTTAAAAGTCGAAATAATAAACATAATGGCGTCCTTATCTAACGTATGAAATAAAAACAATCCAACTCTATACGCAACAGCTTCGCTATAACTGTCAAAATTTCATGACGTCACACGTGTGCATAGATATATCTATGGACGTGTGATATATTCACCATTTTGGATTTCTCTTTACAACAGTGTAAATTGTGACTTATTACCAAAGTACTAAGGAACTAACTACTAAAACCCACTTTGACAAAGTAACGTCAAATTGGACATTAGTAGGAACAAAACCGCCATGTTTTGTTGCGTAGGTATGCACGTTTATTTCGTAGGTAGGGCCCATTGAAGTATAATGACATAGAACAGACATCTCGAACAAAATGTGTGTCCCGAAACCGCGATGACGCGTTCTTTTTTCAAACTCTAGAAGGTGATTTACATAGAGTAACTTTGTATAAGACACTTGCCGAACCACGACAAACAGTCAACGACTCTAAATCTTTAGCTCTTCCAAATGTTTGATTTAATGTTTAATTGAATTCACTGAGTAATGTAATACACATAATTTATTATTTACCAAAGAGTAGGTACTATAGTCATTCTTATCGGGCTTATTTATTTGTCCATTAACACGCTTACTTGCCAAGTGTGTAAGCCCGACTCATGATTTTTTCAATTCAATTCAATTGACTGACCTGAACTGACTGAACTGACTTGAATTGATTCAAGTCAATTTATTTGCATTTCATTCAAAAATGGCGGGAACATTCCACAATAATTGAAATAAATTCGTTTTAGTTGATTTAAGTTAATATTTTGTTTTCTTACTGATGATAAGTAATACCATTTTCTTTTTTGTATTTTTTTACGTGCAATTGTGACAGGTTCTCATCACGCAAGACGGCATTTTTTCAGTTTGTTACTAAACAATTTTGGCATGCGGCCGCAATGAACGCAGGTGAGTGACAAGGAAGTGAGTGAATGAAGTGAGCCACCCTGGCCACAATGAATGCACCCGACTCAATGTTCGGTGTGTCTGTTCTATACGAAGTAATAGTACTTCAATGGTAGGGCCGCTCCTTTATACCTTTATACTTAAAAAAATTATGTCTTATTTTGATACAGTTCTTCAAGATGTTTTCTAATTTTTTCTGGTGGTAAAAATTTTAATATTTAATTAACACATTCCATTAAACTTTATTTAAAATTATCCTTATGTCATGAAAACTGATGTTTTTAATTTTTTTTTTGTATAAGGTGAAACTGAAATAAAACTATTTATTCATTCCGGTACATTTCTGTTATTTTAAGTGTAGTTCAGCAGTATTTTAATGCAATTGCATGATATATCCTGGGACTATAGATAACATGGAGACAATAGTAAAATTGTCATACATCTTCAGGTACCTCTAAAAAGTTATGTATCCAATTAGAGTAATATATCCATGACAAAAAACCAACCATAGGTAAAATATTATATAGACTAATTATAGAGTACTGTAAAAGTATCAATTGGCAGAACGTGAAGTTAGCAATTCAGACTTGAAAAATAAAAAATCAAAACCTTCCAAACTGCGACAAAAGAGGTCGCCACCAGTGAAGTTACAGAAATTATGTCCAAGTACGGGAAAGTTGTGTATAGTTTTTAACAATTTTTCCACAAAACGCCCATAACAAATAGCATTTAATAAATAAAAAGAGATAAGTGACTGTAAAGTGAGTGTCGATGATGATGGAAGAACATAAACTTTAAGTGCCTTACAAAACAAAAAGCTATCATCGCATTCTATACCCCAACGCCATTTTGAGGCGAAATTTTGTATTGTAAGTGCCAAGTATTTCTCATTATTTTCAATTCATTACCTTCCGTGGTGGTGAAATTAATACGAATTGAATAGAGTGAATGTGAAAGTGACGAGTGGTAACATCCATCGGATCGTGGACGGGAGAGCTACACTACAGTGGCCGAGGTCGGGTCAGTGGATGCCCCGAGGTGAGTGTGCAGTCGTCCTGGGGCTAATATTTTTAATTGGATTATGTACGTAGTATCATGGATTATTGAAAAGATCAGCTGTAGCATAAGCAGGTAAAGAGTGCAATACTCGAAGTAGGTAATTATTGCTTGTTACAAGAGATGGTATGAAACTCGGCGTGGCCTGTTATCGGCGATTTCCGACTTTTGCAGATAGCGAGCGCGGAGGATGGCCAGGGGAGGCGGGAGTGCTCTAATTAACTGACGGACGTCGCCGGCTTTTAGCTGGCACAAGCAGTATGTTCTTTTTTCTTCTGTATTTTACTATTTATATATGACAATGGCAAAGACATTGATTCATCACAATTCAATTCAAAGTCTTGTTGATAGTGTCACCTAAATTTGATGTTAAGAAACAATCATGCAGTTTAGTGTACTAATCTGGATAAAAACCTTTGTACACAATTTACAAATGAATTACTTATTCACAAATTTCATCATTCTTATAGGTATTTTTCTTATTTGAAATTAGGTTTAAACCCAACAATAATGAAGTAAAAGATTTAATTTTCAATGATGATACTAATGACTTTAAAACTGTTTTTTTTTTATTGCACATACTCAAAATCCTAATTAAGGTTTACCAAAAAAAATATTGTCATTGTGAAACCAAAATCTCCTATGTGATCTTATGAAAGAATTCTACATGAGTTATGATGAATAGATAGCTCTGTGATCAAATTTTCATATTAAAAGAATTATGTAAGAGCCTATGAGCACTTTATAAAAAAAAAAAAATTCTATGTGTTATTAGAATATAGTTACAATAGATTAAAGTGCCATGACAATGCCAATTTGCACATAACAA
The DNA here is from genome assembly GCA_963932265.1 of Thymelicus lineola. Taxonomy (NCBI): domain Eukaryota; kingdom Metazoa; phylum Arthropoda; class Insecta; order Lepidoptera; family Hesperiidae; genus Thymelicus; species Thymelicus lineola. The sequence goes on along the minus strand of OZ010681.1, from coordinate 5,235,948 downwards.
ATTTTGTTATAATGAAAACAAAGTTTGCATCATATGCATTAAAAACCCTTAGCATATTGTCCATCAGTGCTGTGATGCCCTAAGGCGCAACATATAATTCAAACTTCAGTTAGTTTTACCAAAGCTACATACATATAATAAATACCATTGACAAAATGTCAATTTCATAAAAATATGTCTATTTTATTTTTAATAGTCAATTGTATCCAGGTACGTACTAAGATATTGATGGCAAATATATTGTGCACTTTAGGCAGTGCCATACCTATCCAATTTCTTTTGTAAATTTCATTGTCTTAAAGAAAATTAAAGAGTTTTCTCAGTTCTCATTCTAAGACTCTTAGCTGTTTAGGTACTATCAAAGAGGATTTTTTTAAATACTGACTCATAAAAACCTGTAGTACATAATTTGAAAGCATGTATTTGCCATGCCAAGTTGATAAAGTTTGATAAATACTTGATATGATAAAGCAAGCAAGCTGTTATAAATTTATATTTAACTAGGAAATCGCCCTCACTTCGCTTCGGGAAAATAGTAAAAAAATATAACATAGCCTATGTCACCCGGGGATAATGTAGCTATCCAAAAGTGAAAGAATTTTTCAAATTGGTTCGGTAGTTTCGGAGCCTATTCAATGCAAACAAACAATCAAATCTTTCCTCTTTATAATATTAGTATAGATTAAAATTTTAAAATTATTGCAATGACCCTTGTACATTGGTGCTGATGTTATATTTCATAAAAACATTTATACCATTAGGGGTCAATCATTAATTATTTAATAAGTAAAGGTCTCAAGGTTCCTTAAAATTTGTAAATGTGCTTGTCTTGGAGCGAGGGAGGGGGGCAAAGCCAATCTTACGTAATATTTTACAAGTCGATATTGTTAATAATAAAAGTTAAAATTCTTTCATTTAACTTTGACCAGAGACCAGCATCCTTTTGGTGCTCCTTTGCTAAATTTCAAATTCTGGGCCCCTCTAAAAAAATTCACCATTTAATGACCACAGGTCAGATTGACTGTTTCCCAACCTTGCCATGTACATAAATATCAAATAATTATATATTTAATTTTGTCTTCTTTCTAAGTCCACCAATTCAACAAAGATTTTACAAAAACACTACAAAATTTATTTACACCATTACTAAAATAATCATGATATGCCAAGAAGTGTCTTGGCGTGTTAGTATTATTGCCTTTCCAGTGGATGATATAATCATTATATTATTTTTGTACTTATTATATTTATTCAATAAATTCAAAATCAATATCTGATTCTATAACAATATTTTATTGGTTTACTAGACAAGTAATGACATTTTTTGCAGACCACGATATGCCTCGACCTGGCAGCCTCAAGGACCCTGATATTGCAGAGTTGTTTAGTAAACATGACCCTGAAAAGATTTTTGAAGATCTCAGAGAAATTGGTCATGGGTCCTTCGGTGCTGTGTATTATGCTCGCTGCAATCTCACAAAAGAGATTGTGGCCATCAAGAAGATGTCATATTTGGGGAAGCAGAGTGAAGAGAAGTGGCAGGATATCTTGAAAGAAATTAAGTAAGTGTTTTGTCTGTATTTTGATGCTTTAATACTCATGAATAAATACTTGCCTTCTGACTTAGTTGATAGATAATATACTAAAAATACATTAAAGCTAGTAAGGGTTATTGTTATACCATTGTATTTTCATTTAAATCTTTTTTGGGTGTATTATTGGCAACTCTAATGTTTACTTATGTTTCTCTTTTTATTTATTCAGGTTTCTTAAGCAACTAGAACATCCAAACACAATAGAGTATAAAGGATGTTACAAGAGGGAGCACACAGCATGGTTGGTTATGGAGTACTGTGTTGGTTCTGCATCTGACATCATTGAGGTAATTTCTTTTCTTTGAAATATCTATAGTCTGTTTTGTTTTTGCATACTTGTCTCATTCACTAAAATGTCTTTTTATAGCATTTGTAATTAAAAAATAATGGAAACACAAATCAAAATAATTTAACCACATCATAATCATTTAATACTAAAAGAAATTTCTGTTTTTTTTTAAATAGGAAAAAAATACTCTTGTTTACTAAATATGGCAAGTATGAAATACAAAAAGTGAATGTTAAAAATATTAAAACTTTATAAAACAAAATTTTCTCTATAGCTAAATACTGTGGCTAAGCAAAACAAAATTGAAGCACTTATGCCCCAACTCAGAATAGACATAACAGTTACTTAAATCGCTCCTTAGTACAGAATAACAAAAATTCACTCTGTAATAAGTCAGTTTACAGACAATTACAGTTAAGTATACAAATACCTTTACTTAATTACTTAGGGGAAGGGGGGGCATAACGGGGATGTTAAGGGAAATAGCCAATAACAGAATAAACAAAATATATTAAGTAATTATTATAATCATAGCACTTTGGTTACATATTAGGGTTATCATTTGGCATAGAATTTGGCGAAGTAACTAATCGATTATTGCTTAAATTTTAATTTTACGAAACCCTCATGAAAACCCCATTGTGCCCCGTGGTAGGGGCAGTATGGGGTACATGGTTATTTTATTCACAATATGTGCAGATGTGAATTTCTTCTGGGTTCTCGTCGTCAATACCAGCACAGGCTGTATGACACCATCGTCTGTACAGCTGGCAGGCCACCCAAACCTCCGCAGACTTTAAATATGTATGTTTCTCATCAAGGCAATACAGGCATAAAGTATCCTCGTCTACGTTTTATACAATGTATGTATTGCCTCTCGAAGTTTTCTTTTTGTACGTTCGTACCATATTTAATACCTAAAACAAAATTAAAATTCCAATATCAAACATTCACATCATTCCTTTAGGCCACCATACATAATAGGGGTACCCCGTCATGCCCCCACTGGTAACATTATGTGAAATAATTGACAAAAAAAACAAATCTTTAGTTAGAGTGATTTTGTTTAAAACATATCAATAAATAATTCGTACACCGAACTAATTATGCGTATTACACTTGAAGACTGGACTGATGGTGTCACTATTGGTGGATATAAGATCACAAATTTGCGCTACGCAGACGATACCACCCTTTTTGCGAGCAGTGCTGATCTTATGAAAGAGCTTCTTCTCAGAATGGAGCGCATAAGCGAAGAATTCGGATTAAAGCTCAACCGCAATAAAACAAAGGTGATGATTGTAGATCGAGCCAACAATAACTTGCCCGAGATTGCTCAAATTGCAAACTGCGATGTCGTACAATCATACATTTACCTAGGAGCTTTAATATCGAATACTGGTGGCTGCGTAGACGAAGTAAAGAGACGCATGGCTATCACAAGATCCGCAATGGACAAGCTAAAGAAAATTTGGAGGAACAGGAACATAACCAAAGGCACGAAGATCCGGCTCGTACGAACATTGGTGTTCCCCATATTTCTATACGCTGCGGAGACGTGGACATTGCGACAAGTCGAAAAAAGGAAGATCGACGCTCTTGAGACTCATGGAGTTCTCATGGAGATCTCATGGACTGAATTCTGAACTAACGTCTCCATACTTCAAGAGCTCGGCATTAAACAACGTCTTTCGACGTTAGTATCCAGTCGCATCTTAAAATTCTTTGGACACGTCTCCCGGCGAGGAAATACCTCCATCGAACGCCTTGTTGTCCAGGGAAAGGTTGAAGGCACTAGACCGCGTGGGCGGTCATCCATGCGATGGACCGACCAAATCAAGTCTGCAGTGGGCGGTCCCTTGCATGAGTGTACAAGATTATCAACAAACAGAGAGAAGTGGCGAATGCTCGTAAGGCAAATGACATCTGCCCCAAATAAAACCTTCTGAAGACCACGACCGCTCTGGCAAGAGCGATACGACAAAGAAGAAGAAGAAATAATATCTCTACAAAAACACAACAAATAAACAATAATAGTAATGAAAACACTTAGCTTTTTAAATGTGTTTCCGTATTCACTCAAAATTAGATGAAATCACATCAAAAAATATTTATTTTCGTAAAAACCAAACGACTGCAGACTAGTCGCCGGTCACTGTCCGATTAAATACTGATACAAAATGGTAATTTATTAGTGAAAACAACAAACGTCTAGTGTGCATCGTTACTTGTTTTTTTGGGTGACCCCGTCGTGCCCCGTGACCCCGTTATGCCCCCCCTTCCCTTAATTATTGATTAACATTGAAGTTTTTGAATATCAAGTCAAATCAACCACTCATCATTGATACTGTCAGTTAGCAATACTGCCGTAAATAAAATGGCGTAACCTCTTATTTTATTTTAAAGAAAAATAAACCTACTTTGCAATGTTTTTAAGTAAGAAAAAAACAGTAAACGAATGTCTTGTTATAATAGTATAATAATATAAATCATAGTTCTAAAAGCATTAAAATAAATATTCTTTTATTTAATAGCAACGTATTTTACGTGTGGCTACACTAACACTCCATCAATATGGTTATTGTTAAGGTTATTTGACGTTGGTCCGCACTAAGGTCACTTAAAGTTGACAATATAACTCTGAGAAGAACCATAGTTAACATATTTAATGTTAGTTAAGGACTCATTACAACTAAATAAACAAATCTATCGGAGTTGGGGCGTTACAGCTTTTACTTACTAACATTTACTTTTAAAACAATTACAGTGACACAAAATAAACCCCAAAGGACTAATTGTCAAAAATTGTGTCTTTATGAAACATGTTTGTATTGTTACATGTGATCATGGGAAACAGTAATTACTCTACATGTTTATTATAACAGGAAGGAGGAAAATACAGTTTATACCATTTGGTAGGAACTGGGTCACATAGAGAGTTGTATGCCTGCAATGTAATTTCAGCTAAGATTTAAACAATGCACCAGGGGTGGAAAACCGGGTGTTACGATAATCGACGATGTAACATCAAGCCTCACTGGGAACATGCGCGTCTAATATTACAATTAAGATTCGAGAATGCACGAGTTGTGTTGATGGTTAGTTAGTACGTTATCATCCTAATGATATGTTGTAGGGTGTTGCGGGCGTACATAAAAGTAGGCGACAAATCGAGATGGCAATTTTTAACAAGCAAACACCTTTTTATAATAATAATGATCTTTCCGTTCAACGTCAAAATTATCCTCAAAAACCGGCCAGTGCGTGTCCTCCCCTTCCCCGATTTTTTTAAAGATTTTATTCTGTCACTTTATTCAGGTAATAAATATGTATATCCATGCCAAATCACAGCTTTCTAGCACTAAAAGTCTCTGCGCTATGCAACGGACGGCGGACAAAGCGAAAGGGTTTCATTTTGTAGTCAGAACCCTAAAAAGTGTTAAAGCTAAATGCCAAAAGTTGTGAATGTTAGTATTGGTTACTACAATCATTTCCGAATGAAGTCATTGAATTTCTGCGAAGCAAGCGTGATTTAATTGAATTTCACACGACAAGTCAGGAATTTTGAGTCATCTCTCACGCGGACTTACGACGTCGAGGATAAACAAGTTATCAGTAAATATTTGACGTATCGATGTAATCTATTACGGCAGTGATATAAACATATACGATGCCTACCAGTATAGGGAATCTAAAATGATACAGTTTTTAGCAATGTGTTCATTTAAGTCTTATCTATCTATTTAGTACCTTGTCTATTTCGTGTATCAACTATTACTCTACTGATAATTTAAGAATATATTTACATTGTAGCAAGGTTTTTTAATGAAGATAGACAGGATATCGTTATTAGCAGCAGTGCTCTGAAAATACATTACACATTGTTATATAATGTTTAGAACAAGCTACATAAATAAAATGCACATTAGGACTTGGTATATTCATGCTGATATATGTACATTAACTGAAATTAAAGGCAAGCTTAACTTAATGTATTGGATAATGCAAACATGTAATAATTTTGCTCAACGACGGAAATAATATTTTAAAGATTAGAAGATTGCATTCCCCATCCAAAGCATGCGTTTATTTTGCGTTCAAACTTGCGACATGTTTAAATAAAAAAAATATTTTAGAAGTTAAAATTATGCACTTAACAATAATAAAGATGGTTTCTGTTTGCAAGGCCACTATACAACAGACTATTGTCAGGATATATCAGTAGAATCAATGAAAACCGCAAGCTAGCTTACTACTGGTCGTAGCAGCAATCACTTCGTTTCCGTTAATTCAATAAGTGGGTATTTTATGTAATATAAACTTGTCGTTGTGGTCTAGAACCCATTTAGTAAAGGCCTAGTGGCCTATTAGCATATACTCATAAGTAAAGAGGCCCGAGAGCTCCAGGCTGGTAAAGCATCATAATCAACCTGCGGCCCGCCGTCGCGCCTGCTTGTTATGGTTGGCCCAACTGGTGTTACTTTATTTTAAACAATTTCAAGAAATCGCGACAACGCCTTGATTAATACGTATTTGTGGCCCCTATGAAAAAAAGGTTGAGTGCTACTGGTCTAAAGGCTTAAAAACACAAACCTTTAAAACTAAATTAACCCGACCTCTGGCACTTTTGACAATTCTGCAATTTGTTGATATAGTAATAGCCATCAAACCACCAGACGGGACCACGTTATGATGGGTAGATGTTTCCGCCTTTGCACTTCCGTATCACCAGGATTATTTGCCGGCTAAGTAGGCAGTGGCGTTTTCGCTTGTTTTACCTATGACGTTTATAAGCCCCTCACTTGCCTTAGTAAACATCATGCATTAAGAACATTTATATACTAAGTAGTAATGTTTATTCTTAACTTGTCACTATGGCAATAAGTTTGCTTAAGTTGTACCTGAAGAACCCAAAAATTCATTTACAATTCTTCAATACTTCAATATGACCATATTACACACTTTTGTAATGACTGATATTGCTCTGTCTACACGAATGCAGCATCTACCTTATGTACATACCTGCGTCTTAGTAGCCAACAGTTAGGGCGCTGAATGGGGCGTGGCCTTGTTACAATTTGGGTGGCGGGTTTTTAGACACATCAAAAGGATTTCAATCCTTTTGGCTTTACTCACTAAGTCCAACTTCGAAGCCATTATCATTAACGTTAACATCTGCGTTAGTAGCCCCTGGCATTACAAACAATATGGTAAAGATAAAGAAGAAGAAAAGAAAGAAAAAAAAGCGATAAGAAACTCCTCAGCACATCTTTAAAAAAATATTACAAAAAAAGACAATAATACAAAAGTATTTACTATTCTTAGCGGAACTGGTTGCAGAGCTGTTAATTTCCATGCGTCTTTGTCATTTGTATGATTGCAACGTATAAAATAACACTGAGTGTGCACCGTCGACAGGTCCACAAGCGTCCGCTACGTGAGGAGGAGATCGCGGCGATCTGCGAGGGCGTGGTCTGCGGGCTGTCGTACCTGCACGGGCTCGGCCGCATCCACCGCGACATCAAGGCGGGGAACATCCTGCTCACGGAGAACGGCACCGTGAAGCTCGCGGACTTCGGTAGCGCGAGCATCAAGTGCCCGGCCAACAGCTTCGTGGGCACGCCCTACTGGATGGCCCCGGAAGTCATATTGGCGATGGATGAGGGACAGTATGATGGGAAGGTTGGTTTTCTTGAAGCTTCCTTTAAGAGAGATAAGTTATTAGTACATTAACCAGTGAGCATTGTTGCCAACATAATAATTTTTTCATTGGGCCCATTACCTTCCAACTGAGGAAGCCTGGATTATACGGACACGGATTTTGAAGAGATTTTTCAATCGAAAGTATCTAGGCGGCTTTAAGTTATATTTGGTCAATGATATTATATGTAAAACAGAGGTAGATATGTCACTAGCGCGCCGAAGATGAAGATCGTGAGAGCAGTCAATTGACCTTGTCTGCTTGTAGTCGCTCTGTCAATACAAGACGATACGCACGCTTTTGTTGTTGTCAGAAGTACTTCAGATTTGACATACAACGTTATAATGCCTTCGTGTGTTATTGTTGTGTGATTGGTGTACTGAAACAAAAGATAAACGCGTGTGTGTTGTTGCTCTTTTCGGAACAGATTTTTTGGTTGATTTGTAAGGGCATGCCGTATCTATAGTTTTTAAATATGTTTTAGTATGTTATTGTTTATTGTTGAATCAGATTGCAAGATGTTGTTAAACTTGCAGGTGGATGTCTGGTCGCTGGGTATAACGTGTATAGAGTTGGCAGAACGCAAGCCTCCTTATTTTAATATGAACGCCATGTCTGCTCTGTACCATATAGCGCAAAATGACTCGCCAACGTTACAAGTAAGTAATTTGTAGTTATTCTACATTTGATATTACATAATAATATAATTATCTTCGTTTTTAATAAATAACGGAGGTGGTATTACATGAAGAAAGTTAAAGTAAAATTAAAAATATATCAAAATATATTTGACGACCCTTTAGCCTAGTTGCTAGCGACCTGCCTGCGAAAAGAGGGATCCCGGGTTCGATTCCTGCCGGGGCAGATATTTGTGTGACAGATAAATATTTGTATTCAGGTCATGGGTGTTATTGTTATGTGTTATAATATGTATCGTCCATGCTACCCGTTATTGTTTATTTATCTGTAACTAATTAAAAAAAACATATTTGTCTAAAGAGAAACATGATTTTTTATCCAGGCGCCAGAGTGGACAGATACCTTTCGTTACTTCGTCGAGGCCTGTCTACAAAAGAACCCTCAGGACCGGCCGTCGTCTACGAAGCTTCTGTCGCACCCTTACATCACCCGACCGCGCTCTTCCAACGTGCTGGTCGATCTCATACAGAGAACGAAAGCAGCCGTTAGAGATCTAGACAATCTCAACTATAGGAAGATGAAGAAAATACTTATGGTTGATGCGGACAACGAAAGTGCTATTGGTAAGCCATTTTATTGATTGCTTGTCCTTATAATAGTATTCGTAGTTCCACCTATTCACTCACATTAATTTTTATTTTATTTGTGTTTCATATTTCAAGGAGACTTGGAAGGTAAGCAATCAGAGCTATTCAGTTCATCTAGTTGACAAATATTTGGTTTTGCAACATAGTATCATTATGTTCAAATTTATTTGGAACCACTTTTTTATTTTGCCATCTTGAATCGAACTTGTCTTTTGTTCGTTTAGGTGAGCCAGTACGATATTTGAAGTGTAACTATATAGGAATGTCTATTTTAATAAAAAAAAGAAATAACAAGTTCACTATACTAGCGTAATTAGTGTGTAAAATAGATATTATGATACAATCCAAATTTGAATTGACACAGTTGATTTCCAGATTAAATGCAGGTACAATTAAAAAAAATGGATAAACTTCCTTTTAGCCCTTACCCCCGATTGATCTGAGTTATGATATATAAAAAAGTATGTCAAGTGAAATAGTACCAAGAAATTATGCAGAACGAAATTGGCAGTTTTCTCCCAAACCACTGGCTCTACAAGAAAAATGTATTGGATATAAAATGGTGACCTTGAAAATGAAATACCCGCAGTATTTTGCTAATAATATTCTTTATCAGCGGGTCGAAGTACACCAAAAAAAAATATGCTGTAGTCTGTTAGGAATATTATCTGATACTGAATTTGATTTAAATATGCTGCGATGATTATTCTACAAACCATGGATCTAAGCTTTGAATTCTGCAGGTGACAGTGAGGAGACAGCGGAGGAACGTTCCGGAGGCGACAGCTCCAAGTCGAACTCTGCCACCTCGGAGCATAGCGCGGCTGGCGCCTCCAGCCAAAGTTCCTCTTCTGGCAGCTTGAGAAGGCGACCACATCCGGTACGTGGTTTCTTTAGTGATAAAAGTTGTAGAAATGCCCATAAGGTCAAACGTAGAGGTTATTTTGGAAAGACTCATTCGGAGTCACTGAGAGTAACTTAAATAAGAAAAAACGAGTTAGTCACTATGCAATCCTATGATATTATTATCATATGTAGCCATGCTTAGAGAATTAGCTAGATAAAGTGACAATAAGCAGACAACATAGTCCAAAATATCAAAATATTACAACAGTTCTTGAATTATGATCCTTTCCAGCCTTATTGGATGTGTTTGTTATAAAAATGACAACAGAGTCCTAAGTAAAGCAGAGTTTTATGTGATGTAATTTATCTTTATTCATATTTGACCATTTGTCGTTAGATGAACGCGAACCACCACAGCCAGCACCAGCAGCAGCCGACGTACCAGCACCTCAACCACCAGCATTCGTCGCACTCCACCAGGTATGTCTGTCTCTTTTGCACTTCAACCATTATGCTGCGGCTGCATTAGCGGACGAATATTCGCTGAGTCATTGCCATCGGCGATGTTTCTGTCACAATTGTTTGGCCACATTTGTGGTGATTATGCGAATCTTCACTGAATCCCGCTAATGTAGTCGCACCATTACTCAGGGCTTTAAATGTTAGCGTTTACAGGTGCTCAATGTGCATTCAACAAACTTGTGTTCACTTTTCATTTCGCCATGTTGAGCCATTACCTCAATGTTTGTATCGCTATGTAGAGTAGAAAAGAATATTGTGAAATAATAGCACTTTATTTCAACAACCGTTATTTTGTCGTAGTGTTTTTAAAGTATCCCAGTAATGTGCACGAAAACTAGCAACTCTGTATTATCTTAATTAGTAGATGTATCTGGTGTCTATATAAAATAAAATGCTTAAAATATTTATTTATTGCTGTAGTTGTGATTGATTTTATAGATATAATAATATATCTATTTTGTTGCACATTTTTACTATCGTAGAATCGCACGTAGTTGTACATGCTCGCTTCCCCGGCTTTACGGCACGCACGCACTATCGCGCATCCATTCACTTTCAGAGCTCGCAAGCACTGGCTTTACTCATGTTGGTGTTTCGTACGCAGAGAGAGCGACAGTCCCGTACCGCCGCAACACGACGACTACGTGAACAGGGACGCGTTGCGCGACTACGCGAACAGGGACTCGTTGTGCGATGACTATGGTGACGACTACGCGAATAGGGAGGCGATACGAGAGGCGCAGAGGGAGCGCGAACGTGAGCGGCAAGCGAACGAGTACAGGGAGTATGTGAACGCGCCATCCACGTGGCAGAGGGAGGAGAGCAGCGATGATAATAGGAACACCCAGCGACGGCAGACGCATCGGAGTGAGTGGATTTTATTGTATTCGTTTATTTATTTAATAATATATACACACATAGATACATTGTACAGATAAAACATCAAGTGAGGATGGTACTAGATGGCAGAAAGACCGTGTACACAAAATACAATAAAAAATAACTAATAATAAATATACATATACATAAATAATGTTGTATGTTGTGGATCAATATTGTTGTAAAATCTTTAAGCTGTTGCGTTGTTAGAATTGCATTGAATAAAAGTCATATTGTAGAAATTTGTAAGCGATTGTTTTATGTTCAATCCGGGTCAAGTATGAAATATTGAGTGATCTGCTATTAACAAAGTGTTACATAATAATGTCTACTCATTTATACTCGTGTACAAAAAAATGATTGTAAACGTATTTGTTGCGCAAACGTACTTTAAGTAAACCAGTCTCGTGATGTTTCAGGTGTCAGCAACAACGTGTCAGCGGCCATGTCGTTGGTGTCGGAGCACGGCGCCAACAACTTCGCTACGATCAGAACAACGAGCATCGTCACTAAGCAGCAGAAGGAACACAACCAGGTTAGTATTATGTTTTAATTGATGGTTCATTACATTATGATGTTGTTGATGACATTGAACAAATATATGGTCTTTATTATTATTAGGTAGGCACAGAGGTAAATGTATACAACTGGACCACAAATTTTCAACTGTCCTTTTGTTTGAAAGACCTGTCAGAATGAGAATAAGGTTAGACATTAAATACTGCAATATTTGGTGATTTGTTAGAGAGAGTTACAAACTACGTGACATCAGCATGGCGTCGTTAGAATAATATTGATAATTGGTCCAATTAAACCAGTTAGTGTCAAATTTTGAGCGCACATTGACCCTTTCATTGGATGTATTGTTTCAGGAGATGCACGAGCAGATGTCTGGCTACAAGCGCATGCGGCGCGAGCACCAGGCGGCGCTGGTGAAGCTGGAGGAGCGCTGCAAGGCGGACGTGGAGGCGCACAAGGCGCAGCTCGACCGCGAGTACGATACGCTGCTGCAGACGCTGTCGCGAGACCTGGAGAGGCTGCAGGTAACGAGATGTCTCTCTCTATCGGCCTCTATCTCTGTCGCTCTCTCGCTTTCAACACGGTTGAATAAAGTGAGACTCGACTGCAAGTATGACATGCAGCTGCCGACTCTCCCGCGATCTATTACTCAGGTGAAACGAAGGGAGATCTAGACTATGTAACCTTCAGAAGCGGGTATGCTCCATATATTCATCGAAACTCGTACATATGCGTATAAGTGCGAGCACTGTAGAAAATTTTGAAAGCGTTATTTATTTCTGATTTTGCGCGTCGTCATTGTGTAACGATTATTACGTGTAACGTATATTCAAACACATGTAACAAACTCAACTATTATGAAGCAATTCTTTGAATAGAAAAATAAACTTTATCGAATAACTAATAGTAAGCACAACGATTATCTTGTATTTAACATAACATGCGTCCAGATTCTAAGAAGCTTCATTGACACATCTAATAACCAAATATCACCTTGACCATAGACGAAACACGCTCAAGAGAAGGAACGTAAGTTGAAGCAGAACGTGGCGGCCGAGAAGAAGCTGATAAAGGACATCACGGCGCGGCAGGAGCAGGAGCGCAAGGCGTTCGAGACGCAGCGCAAGCGCGAGTACAAGGCCAACAAGGAGCGGTGGAAAAAGGAACTCAGCATGGACGACGCGACGCCCAAGCGACAGCGGGACGCCACATTGCAGTAAGTGACGTTGTTTAAATGTTTATAAGGTAGTCCCGGAGGTCTAACAGATTTAACCAGTTTGCCAGTGGTGGTGTAGTTGTGACACTTGGCGGTCATTCAGTGTGCGAAGGGCATGATTATAAATAAAAATGGCAGAAGGTGATTATGAATTATAGTCGCTGGAAAGTGTCATTAATCGGAAATAAAACTGCAGGACTATTTGAAGTTTGTGTTGATGTACTAAGCAAGCAATGTAACGTAACGTGGCAATAGTTTTATTAAAAAGTTATCACGGGTCTGTCTTGCTATACTCAGAAACTATTGTGTCTCAAACATTTTCCCACCTAGAAAATCAATTGTCACGTTAGTTTTGACACAGGCAATTGACTGTTTGTCCAGGTCGCAGAAGGATAACTTGAAGCAGGCGGAGGCAGCGGAGGAGGCGCGGCTGGTGCGGTCGCAGCGCGAGTACCTGGAGCTCGAACTGCGGCGGTTCCGTCGGCGCCGCATGCTCGCGCTGCACCACAAGGAGCAGGAGTTGCTCAGGGAGGTGTGTTCGGGCCCGTGTCTTTCTATATGTGTCCAGTCGGCAAATGAGTCATAAAACACATGATACCAGTACCATCGGTGTAACCAGTTGTTCCAAAGTGACTTACAATAATTTTTGCAATCGTCAAATTACAAAAAAAAATTTCAGACTGAGCGACAAGTAAAATATTGTAGTAAAACAAGTAAAGTTTCTGTGTAACTTGAGGAACCTCAAGATATATTCCTCAAGGTACTTGGGGAAATGGGAAGATCGTTGACGAACGTTTAATAACTTTCAATAAAAGGGAGTTAACATCTGTCGATGATTTTGTTTACAAAGTACCCACTGGATGTTTTTGTTAATCATAAATTGTATACATCACTTTTAGGAGCTGAACAAGAGACAACAACAATTAGAACAGGCACACGCAATGCTATTACGTCACCATGAGAAGACGCAGGAGCTGGAGTATCGACAACAGAAAGGAGTGCATGCACTTAGGTAAAACTATTCTATTCATATAGTATACTAATTTTAAGTATCACTTTTATCAGTGGGCTTTGTATCAACACTTAAAGACTTCAGTTCCTCTCAATAGACTGCTGGACTGCTGGACTAAGATTTCTTGGACCTTCCTCCACCTTCTTAAGTGCATTAAAATTCACAATTTGACCAACAGATAAGCAATTAAAGGCTGAAAACGTGTTTTGATTATATTTTCCATATAAAAATATTACGTAAGAATGTCTTTAACCCCCCTTCAATCTGAAGTGGAGATTTTGAGAATACCAACCTCCCTCCCCTCCTCTCGGTACCCTTATGTAATTAATAATAGCCCCTAACGTGTGTGAATGTGTGTGCAGGGAGGAGCAGCTGTCGAACCAGCACGCCACCGAGCTGGCCAACCAGCGCGACTACATGCAGCGCGCCGAGCACGAGCTGCGCAAGAAGCACGCGCTGCAGCTCAAGCAGCAACCCAAGAGCCTCAAGGTACGTTGCTACTGGCTAGACGGTTGGCGAAGCGGTGAACATATTTAATTTGCATTAGTTTATTGTCCTTCACAGCAGCGTGATTGAGTATGCTTCAAGCCTCTTCAAGAGGAGAAATCCGTACTCAGTAGTGGGCCATTAATGTGTTAAAGCCAGCCAGATTGATCTCTAATGCAACAATGAGCGCTTCACGTGTATGATGGATATGCGTGCTACCTCTAAAGTTTTTGATTTGCAAACGATTGTAATTTCCGTATGTAAATAGTAGTTTATGTTATTTCTACGTCGTATTTATTATATGTTGTTTTTCTTAATCGTCAATCCTCATTAATGTTTTGCTTCTTTTGTGTTTCATATATACAGCAAAAGGAGATGCAGATACGCAAGCAGTTCCGGGAAACCTGTAAGATACAAACGCGTCAGTACAAGGCTTTGAAAGCGCAGATATTACAGATGACTGCAAAGGTACGAATAGCTGTATAGCTTTATCGGTTTTTGTATAGATCCCAATTTTTTTTATAAAATATGGCCCATGTTACTCAGAAACAATAGGGCATGCCATAGATGCAAGAATTTTTGGAATTGCTCCCGTATCCTTTACAAATAAAAAATCAAAGCTTTTCTCTTTATAATATAAAGGTTGCTGCATAAGTAACGTGGAAAAGTCGGGAAAGGGACGTGGACGGGGCATAAATATACGTGCCCCGTTTCCGTCCCCTCCGTGCCTCCGTGGCGTATGCGCTGTCGTTTATATTTTCTATGAAACGATAATTCCAAAATTTCACGTCCCGTCTCGTCCCGTCCAGGGTAAAAACATGTTACCTTTAGTTTGACGTTGTGACGTTGTGTTGTTAATGGTATCATGGTATGATTGCAGGAGCACCAGAAGGAGGTGATCAAGTCGCTGAAGGACGAGAAGCGGCGCAAGCTGGTGCTTCTGGGCGAACAGTACGACCAGAGCATCAGCGAGATGCTGCAGAAGCAGAGCGTGCGCCTCGACGAGAGCCAGATGGTCAGTGGACACACAAAATAACTTATACAATATCAGGCGAATAAACACTGTACCGGCTAAGTTCGATATTCGATTAGTGTGTTCCCGCGTCAAGTCACAACACAAGAAGGCGATGCGATGTGTGACATGACATTGATGGCACACACTCGCCCCGCTTCCCCAGTCCCCGATGCCTCATAGCTCGCGTGTGAACTGTAAATACAAGAGTGATTTAGGAGAAAGTATGCTTTTTACATTACGTCTACATTGTACTAAAATTACATTTAACTTACTGTTTAAGCAACAGTTTTGAATTCGAGATCATTGACTTTCCTATTTAGAGTTTGATAACGTAGTATATCCATAAACTGAAGACAGCCTAAATAAGAGGGGAGCCGACAAACCGAAGTTGAGTCACAAGCTATCCAACATTGCAACGTAGTGTACATAACATGTTGTTTGGTGGATGTGCAGATGGAGTGCCAGCAGCTGAAGATGCAGCTGGAGCACGAGCTGGACATGCTGACGGCGTACCAGAGCAAGAGTAAGATGCAGGCGGAGGCGCAGCGCAACCGCGAGCGCCGCGAGCTCGAGGAGCGGGTGGCCGTGCGCCGCGCGCTGCTCGAACAGAAGGTGATTAGTGACGTCATCTAGGGGTTTGTTACCAGATGTGTGCAGGATATAGCCGGTTTTGAGGTTCTGCAGTGACGTTGAAGTGAGTTTCGTCATGTCCGTCCGCGACTTAGCTCAGAGGCTTAATATTAATACGAATACTAATAGTATAAATACCAAAATTTAACAGTCTACACGAGATCGTCAACGTCATCAACAATCAGATGTCGGACAGTATAATACCATTTTGTCCTTGCCATAGCTGCCACCTAAGGGAACATACCAAAACCACGTGCCTCATTTAGGGGGGGGAGGGGGGTCTTCAAAACACCACGATTGGTCACAGAGGGGAGGGGGGGGGCTTAGGTTTTTGTCACGTAGTCAATATTTTAACAACCATTGCGCCACAAAGTCGTCGAATATAAGCAAAATTATTATTTTTTAACTCTGTTTTTGCAAAAAAGTATTGAAAACCGTATTTATCAATTACCACGTGAAAACTAGGGGGGAGGGGGGGGGGGGTCTTCTCATATACTACGGATGGTCACGAAGGGGGGGGAGGGGGGTAAAAAGTTGGAAAAAATGGGTTACGTGGTTTTGGTATGTTCCCTAACGTGTTAAGAATGACATTACGCAGCATGCCAACGGCTAGTGCGTTACACGTTCTTGAGTGGCGGTTTCTTCGACACATCAAAGGGTTGTTGTTGGCTACACTTGCGGCTCAATTTACTAAGATGTAGCAGAGGCATAATAAACGGTTGCATCGGTTGCAGATGGAGTCGGAGTGCGCACAGTTCGTGGCGGAGCGCGCCGAGCGCACGCGCATGTTGCACGAGCGGCACGAGCGCGAGCTCGACCACTTCGACAACGAGAGCGCACGCCTCGGCTTTAGGTAATATACAATACATAGCTCTATACAGATTACATATTATGCTTTGTTTGGTTGTTTTGTTACTGTTATTGTTACTACATTATTTATTGTGATACCTAGTTTGATCATATTATACGCCTATACGTATATTGTATGCCTATCACAGGTAGGGCATAGCGATTTGCATTGCATTTATCTATCAACTATTATTGTACCTATGATCCACAATAAATTATCTTTGACTTTGATCATTGGTCTCCAGGGATGTGAAGAGTAAACACCATCCTTTAATTTTCAGTTATGGACATATCAGAAATTATTTAGCTTATTAAATTGCCTCTAATATTTTCACAAGCTATATGAAGTTCGACAATGCAAGCTTGATCAGCGTGGTGCACTAGCCAGGACGTCTCTCACTATGACATAAGACCCGAACCAAGCGCTGCGACAGTGGTCTATCGATGTCAAGTTTTAACGATATACCACCTTGTTCGGCAGTGCCATGGCGATAGCGGAGGGCAGCCGGGAGGGCTACGGCGAGGAGGAGCAGTCGCTGTCCGGGTCCATGCTGTCGCTCGCGCACAGCAACTCGTCCGCCAGCTTCCCGGCCGGCTCGCTCTGAGCTCACACCGCGACGGCCGCAGCGCCCACCCAGCGAACGATAGCCCGTGCTCTGTCACCGACGCCGACGAACCTATACGATAGACAGAGACGGACTGATGTCTGCCACTGTCTGTTGCGTGCTTGATGGAACACGGCTCTGCACACTGAACATTGTAATATAAACGAACTGGATAAGCGTACCTTGTTATTGACAGGTTTTTGTGAACACTTGCGCAACACTGCATGTCATCAGCATTTCGCTTCGATTGAACACAAAAATATAATTGCAGTACCCTATCCAGTGCATTTATAATACGGCGAACAGTGACGTTACCTCACCCGTGTTAGCGGGTCAACGAAAATTCCGAGCGGTACAATTATTATAAAGCCACATTGTAGCGAATTCCCTGCCTCAAATAATACTGTACACTTGTAGAATGTGTACGGCTACGCCATTAAGACGAGAGGCACGGAGATGTAGTTATTTAGATATGTATGAAATACCGTGGATTGCGGCGTGGGCGAGCGATCAAAGTGTTGTTGGCTGCTGCCACAAGCATACATAAGATATTATTATGTGCCTCTCGTGACTACGTACTACGATCACAATGAATGCTTTATGCCAGGTAACTGATAAAATTACAGTATTTATTTTACAATAATGTTTGGTGATATGTGAATGAATGGATCTGTAATTATTAAAGCTGTAATTCAAGACTATGATTGATTCGGACCTTTGTATGTTTTGGCAACAGTGTCCAGTGTCCCAATGTTGTTACTGATGTGTGGCCCTCCCGCGTTGAGATAATTGGTTGTTTAATGACATACGCGTATGGATCCGAGCTCGGTTCGGTCGTTTTTATTGTAATTGTTTTGTTAACTGTCTTCCAAAAATACGTCAGTATTTGTGTAGCCAATGTGTTTTTGTGGTTTGGGGGGGCATTTCCTATTCTATTACTGTATTAAGTTTATTGCACTCCATAATTATTTAATCGTATCATCCGCTTGCATCAGTGTGTTTTTTGCATGTCCATGTGTCATTGGTACCACAGTAAGAATATTCCACATTCTAAATTAGTATTGAAGCAGGTAAAATAAGGGTTTATGAATTGTTAAAGTTTAAATGTTGAGTGCAATTTAGTGAGTGGCCTACGTACCCAATTTTTTGCTCAATACAATAAATAAGGAATATTATATTATGCAACGGTCATTACTGCAGTTTGTAATGAGAATTCCATGACTTATACACTATTATAGAAGTTATTGAAATAACCACATAAGGTACAAAAATGTATAATATAAAGTAAGTATAGATTTTACCGTGTTTAATCAGGCTGATAAGTAAGGGAAGTGCACTGTCGTATATATTTCACAAATCAAAAATATTGTCGCTTTTGTAGCATTGTTTGGAAGCTATAGCAATCGGTAAGAGGTTTTTAATAATGGGAACTTTACAATAATATTATATTTATATAAATCGCGCGATGGATAGTGAGGCGGAGCTACGATATTCCGAATCCCATCAAAGTAACTGTATTAGGATATAATTCAGTGATTGTAAACAAATTATCAATAGCAAAGTGTATGAATGTTGATAGTTAAATCAGCATAGTATATAATTTATTTATATGAAAGTATCACACAGATTGCACTGATCACTCGCAAATAGGACCACAGTAAAATACCAAGCACTTTGCTCCTCCTAGAATTGAGCTGTTTTTTAATTCGGACAGTTTTGTTTTCGTCTCGACTAGTATTATTATTTCGCTTATGATACCAATAAAAATATATGGAACGTAATTTAATTTGTAACATTGTCATAGAAACCTTTTTCTAGTATTGGGTCAATTTTGGAATGTGCTGTTTTAGTCAGTAGAAAGTTCCTAAGGTAATTCTGATTACGTATGACGATGGTATCGGATTGTTAGTTACGCTTATGACGCGGTTGGACGATGCATGCTGACATCGCGTAATGAAAATTAATTGTTTTGACGCCTGATTCATAGAAGCTGAATGTCTGAAACACACTGTTGCATATGAGTTGCGTGTCGTCCGCACGGCGCGCTGTTCACTCGATAATGTGTATATTAATACGCTGACGTGAGCATGATAATGAGAGTCTTATAGTTCGATTCTTACTTACGGTGTGACTTTGCTCTCTTGGATTAGATGCACATCTGTATAAAAGTTTAAATTTGATATGTAACTTTTAAACTCGATAATAATACCAGGGGGAGATTCGAGGGAGACACCCATCCGATGTAATAAAATTAGAATTAACATTCGGCCGTCCAACATTTAGCGATGCGCTGACCGCTAATGCAACAGAGCAAGGTCCGGTAGAGGGCAGGTTTAAAACTAGAATTTAATCTTGTATGATATGTAGGCTGTCGTAATAGTTTTTCATCTTGATCGAGGGATTCAAGACCGAAAAATTTCCTAGTAATGCAGCGTGACTGCGTCGAATGATGTTGTAAGGTAAACTTTGTGAAGTGGCGGAGACGCGACGTCCTCAAAGTATACGCTTGACGAGTTTGACGACGACGCGGCGAGGAGCGGCCGCCTCGCGCCGCCTCGTGCTGCCTCGTGCTGCCTCGTGCTCACCGTTGGACACAAATATATATTATTTATAACGATTAGATAGTCAAAATTCTAATATTCATATCATTAGTTTTACTTTAGGAGCAATTTTTGCATATTGATTATATTAATTGTACGTTGAATTTTTTAAACAAGCGGACTGATCGTATTTGTTTGTGGCCTAGAATTGAGTTTATATTAGGTGTTAAAGTTTTTAGTACCAATGCAACACGATATTATGCTTGCGTTAGGTGATTCTTTAGGATTATATTACTATTATTATTATTATAAATGTATGTATGTAACGCGCTTTACTAAATCATAACAAAACGCAGGTGCTCTGTAAGTATTGTGTAACCGACTGCCAATTATGTTTTGTAAATATAAGAAAGTATATACAGTTAGAGAGCACAGGGGGGGCGCGCGGCGTGCGGGGACGTGAGGGGTTGAGATGTACATAAAGAACAATAATATATAATTAACTATATACATAGTTCGTTAGTTGTGTAAGGTGCGGAGAGCGGGGGCGGACCCGACCAAGTGCTATTTTTCTTTATTTAGTGTTCTAATACATTACTGTATTGTCAACTAAGCTTACCAGTCATATATGTATAGACGATTACATATTATTTAATTCAATGCCGATTTTAGTCATAAATATCCAAATTTAGTTAATGCTATTTTTTAAAATTAATTATTTTTATGATCATAACTCTCTTCTTATATCACATTGCTTGTAGCATCACACGATGTGATCGTTTTGTATTATTTGAGTCTGTTAGTGGTTTATTATTTAGGTATGTCGAGTTTCGAGACCTAAGTGAAATAGTTGTAAAGTTATATAAAATGTTGGACGAGAGTTTAACTGGTTTCACGTCGACCGCGGCGTCGGACTTCGCAGGCACCTTGTATGTTAACTTGATGTCGGAACGTGATACAAAATTATAATTAGAACAACACAATAAATGGTGTTAATTAGAGCTCTTTCACACGAGCGGCACGTTGTCGACGGCAGGCAACTGCAGCCGTCGACCTATGGCAACGTTTGCAGTTGTAGGATGCCGCATCCGTCATTTTGTCAGTCGACTGCAAATAGTACAAGAGAGCGCTAGCGTGGCGGGTTTATAAAATGAATTCTAGTGACGATATTGTAGTTGAATTGCTAATATAAGCATTATAAAAATATGGTTGTATTTGGAATTATAAATTGCAAGAATACAATAATAAAATGATAAAAATAAGAGCAATAACAGTGTTTCTTTATTGGAATCCATTTTGCAACTGGCTCATGTACTAAGAGCGCGGAAGACAGCTGCCGCCGTCCTTCAAAGTTGAAATGTCGACGGCAGCAATTTCCTATGTTGTCGCTGATGTGCCGCTTGTGTGTAAGAGATCTTATCATGATGGGGATAACACAACGATTTTCAATCGCTGTTAAAAGTTTGAGAACGCATTGCCTGGCGCGTTTCACATGACTGCTTTCTAGATAGCGCTATTCTATTGATCGATTTTGTTAAAGAGAACAGTTATACTGTGTCGATTTTGATAGTCATTTGCCTGCGTCGTTGCCTGCCGCGATTGTAAAGTAGCCTGCACACTATCCTCTTCCTGAACTGACCAAGAAAATGACAATAATCTCTAGACACAGCCTAACTAGACTACATGTAGTCTGTACTGTTTGTTAACATGGACCGATGTGAGAGAGCGCAGCGGTGGAGTGCCTTGTTTGACTTTTGTTATTTATTATACTTTTTTTGAGAAATACTTGTGAGCTGCAATATAATTGTAAGATACAAATATTATTTTTAACGTAATATCATTTTTGGATTTACACTTTATGACAATTGAATGAAATGTGTTGGTTTTGTAAAAAATAATATTTTGTAAGTGTATATAAATATCGTGATGTACGTAAATTTTATTAGCCGTTTTGTTTTGATTGTATAAATAATGTATTGGTGAATATGGCAATACATCGTATTGCATATTGTTTATATTCTAAATTGACTGCACTAATGTTATTTATCAAACGTGCCACTGCTGCAATCTACGAAGGCCATAGCAATATCTGGTATCGAAGCACTACGGAATTGACTTGTAAGCTGTAACTTCGCTTGCGTGCGGTAGATGGTCGGTACTTAAGGTTAGGCGTATAGCTTTCGCTGTTGTAGGACCTCTGCTTGGACCCCGTGCAAGTTGGTAGGGAGTGTTTGTAAATTGTAACATACCGCACCCTCAGTGGAAAAAAGTATTACGTTGAATTTTAGTTATTAATATGATTGGAAAGAGGGACAAAAGCTGCATATGCTCAATATTTTTCAAATTTCTATCATTAATCTTGACGGTTTTGTGCTAGAAATCGTAATGTAAATTCCTTTGACTACTTACTGATATTTTAACAGTTTTTTTGCTCTCCTGTAAAATTGCAATTTTCGTCTTGTCTTTTTTCCACTGAAGGTGCAAATTACGATCTGATGAACGCGACACTGCCGGCCAAGGTATGAGCATAGTGCGTAGGCGCGACTTCCCGTTCCACATGACCCACCAGTCGCTGTATAGAGTTAGGTCGTCCAGGCGACACCGATTAAACTATAATGATAACATAGAAGTACCAAACCCGTAGTTAGCGATCACGTATTATGTACATTGTAACTAAATATTTCTTTTTATATTTTACCATTGTATAGTCCTCACGCCGACAGGTGACGTCGGAGGTGCGACAAGGTGCGCCCGAGCCGCCGTTGTTGTTTTTTATTTTATTTTTTTGTTATATATTTAATTAACACAACTTGTAGTTTTAATAATTATTATCATTAATTATTATATTGTAATATAATCTTATTAATGAAAAAACAAACTGAAAATAAAATAGAAAGGAAGTTTAAATGTGTATTTTTATTGAATTTTCTGTCCTGATTTATGGAGGCTTGCTGTAAAACGGTTGGTTTAACACTCTACTAACAATTCATTTAATATAACTTTGTTCCTGTATAACATATAACTGCTGACACCAAATTAATAAAGGGGCAAATAACCATACAAATCAGTAGTTTAAAAAATTTATTCTTAACGGCAACTTAACAAAATATTTCATTCAATGATTTTGTAAATTTACAGTATACTAGTTATACATTTCCATGGTTGTGCTTAAACTAAAATATGTATAAAAGTTATTACAAAAAGAACAATATTTAATATAAGCATCCTATTGTAGTAAATTAATGCTGCTTTCTAAGAGATGCAGGTGTATTTAGAGTACCTAGCATAATATGATAAAGAAAAAATTTACTTACATAAGTAGATAGAAACGCGCGATTACTAAATAATACAAGGATTTTTCCAAAGTTTAAATTTTGCAAAACGATATGTCAGGTGTAAAATAATTGCTCAAGCTAACTAGGTGTAATGGTTAGCCTGGAAAAACCAGATTATAGACAGTGCTTCATTAGTAACATGCTACGTAAATCAAGTTATAAGTATCCTAAATACAAAATTATATCAAGCAAGTTTACATACAATCAATAAAATGCAACAATTATAATAAGAAATGCATAGGTATATTCAATAGTTGCCCAAATAAAACAAAATATTTTCGTTTCTAGCCATGCGGACGATTTCAATAATTAAATCTACTGGTTTAACTTGATTATTTGCAGCCGTTTTTTATATCATTAACTTCTATACATTAATTGCTCATATAAAATATAAATAAATTAGTTGGTGTTTACAAAATACCAAACTAATAATTAAATTTATTTCATGCTCATAAAATTTGGTTATTCGCAGTAAACTTCCAGTGTAAAATCTCACTATAATTTATCAGAGTTTTTTAATACTTATACTATAGTTTTTAACTTTGTACATTTCCTTCATATTTAAGTATGGATATTTTTCAGCCGTGCAATATCATCTATTCTTCTAATTAAATATATTTCACATCCTACTTTTTGATTACTATTTTAATCGTAGATATAGCGATATCGTGCTCAATAAAGTTTATCGGAACTTTATTATTATCATAAAGTATACAATTCATCAGTTCTATATCTACCGCTGCATTTAGCACTAACGAGGTTGCGTTGGCCATATTATTTTATTGACATTGTATCTTGTACCTTTGAAATGCATAACAACAACAATAAACAATAGCTCTCAATCAAATCTCAAAGTACATGCGAACTCACCTGGTTACTGTACTAGTTTC
This sequence comes from Thymelicus lineola, assembly GCA_963932265.1. Classification (NCBI taxonomy): domain Eukaryota; kingdom Metazoa; phylum Arthropoda; class Insecta; order Lepidoptera; family Hesperiidae; genus Thymelicus; species Thymelicus lineola. The sequence goes on along the minus strand of OZ010681.1, from coordinate 5,211,733 downwards.
CGATTTTATACAAAACACATTGCAATCTTCTTCAAATCAACTTTGGTTTGATTAAAACTTGTCAAAATAGCTGAATAGTAACTCCTTATTTATAGCTTTCCAAATATTATCTACATAACTTCTAGGGGCAGTGTTCTGATTCTGATGATTCTTGGACTTTTAAGGCAGCATTAAGTGGATAAAACAAAAATGTTGGCGCTCAATTCTGTGGTGTTGTGTAATAAAACCTGTAGAATAAAACCTGTGTAGAACCTGCACAGGCATTCAATCTTCGCTTCCCTTGAGTTTTGGCTTTAATTGTAATGTTGTCTAGATTAATAAACGCTTTGATAAAGCTTTCCTATAATTTATAACTGCAGTGTGGCAGCACCACATGAATTTTAAATCTTAGTGAATTCGTTGTATCACCAGTAGTACTAGGAGTAATTCACAAAATTGTCATGTCGTCCATTGAATAAGCAGCCTATGGTTAAAGTTGTAATGTCCCTCCCTGCTCCATCTGCTTCCTAACGCGTTATTTAACGAGTTAAGAAGCTTTCAGTTAGCGCCACAGATTTAAAAATAGATTTATTAGACGAAAGATTTAAAAAGACTTAGAAAAAGGTTATTTTCACGTCCGTGGTTAGCGCGCTAAAAAGGGCATGACCGTGTTAATGCCATTACACGTTAATTTTGTTGAGGCGGTTTTTTTTGAAAATCAAAAGATTGTGTTGGCCACACCTATAAGGCGCATACCACCGCCTTTAACATGAACGCAGATGTAGCAGAGGCATAGAGCATTGATAAGAAGGCGAGTCGGTACGGTAAAGTGTTCCCAATGCTACGGCAATTACCGTGTTCTAAGGCTTTCAGGCCAAAAAATCACAAAATCCACGGTCTACGGCTGCAACCCTGGGGCCGTAGTTTTCTAACCTTAAAACAGCGCCATTAGGCTAATGTTGAAAAGTGTTTCCTTATTTTTTGGACATCAAATTCACCTTTTTTTTTTAGTCCCAACGATAGTAAATATATTGGCAGCACTGGACACGACTAGTTGATCTTTTTCCATAGAAACACGGTTTTTTTGTCTAATGTACACGGCCGTCTGAAAATGTGCATTGGCAACACTGGTACGGTAGGTTGTTACTGTGTGGGCGAGAACTCTGTGGGCTCGAGGATGCGGCAGTGCATCTCGCGGATGAGCGGCACGGTGTAGGCCACGCACTCGTCCCAGCCGGGGTTGCGCCACGTGCTCTCGCGGGTCTCGCGCCGCGCCTGCAAGTCCTTGTAGCCTGCACGCGTTTAAGAATAAGGAAATAAAACATGATTAGTATGTTACTTTTGGTATATTATAATGGCCCACTACTGGACACGGGTCTCTCTTCTCGAGGAGGCCTAGAGCATACTCCACCACGCTGCTCCAGTGCGGATTGGTGGAGGGGATAGTGGCCAAGCATGTCGGAAGTTTTCAAACCGCCCGAGGGCCTCCGACATGGCTTAACGACTGCTATCTTATGATAACCACCAGGACCGACGGCCTTACGTGCCCTCCGAAGCACGGATACGCTCAAGAAATTTTTGCCACTAGCGGTCACCCATCGAAGTATCGACCGCCCGCTGTTACTTAACTTTGTCGATCACTTATGATCGACGCAAGCAGCCAGGCTATGAGTGCTACTATGTAGTATCTTAGTATGTTACAATTACATGACAGTAAATTAGTAGGTATGGGCCGCCACCATGCCTAAAGCCGGCGCGGCGGTGACGCAGGGAGAATTTTTCGTCGGCGGCGTTTAGCACAAAAGTTACGTAGTGAAAACTCACCACACATCCTAACTCAACTCAACTTTCCCCTCCCATATTTTGTGCAGTATTTATAATAAAAAACATCATTCCGGTACCGCGGTACACCATATAAAAGAACTTTTAGATTGTACTTACACCAAATATGGTGCACGTTGTAGAGGCGGCCGATCTGCGAGAAGTACCCGGCGAAGGCCTCGTTCTGCGCGCGGCGGTACGTGAGCCCGCGCGCCCAGTTGTTGCCCCACTCGATCATCGTGCCTGGCTTCAGACTGCAAACAAGTGAAACTGTTATATAATACCCTATGGAAGTATGGATAAAAACAACTGGATTTAAGTTATGTTTGAATATGCGAAGCTTGCGAACATAGGTAGTTTCATTAGTTTAGTGATCAGCTGCAAAATATGCTTTCCAAAAATTGTTTAGAAAAGTTTTAGCTACTTGTCTCGTAAAGTTTTAGAATAAAATGCAATCTCCAATTATAGAATCAACATGGACTGTAATGGAAAACCAAGGAGTTATTACTTATACTTATTATATCATCATCATACATAATTTATCATAATTCATTGTTCATAATTTATCATCATTTTATACACTAAATAAATTATAATAGTGTTATGTTGTACCACAGAAGTTCACAGAATCCAGATAAATCTTAATTTTAAAATTCTTTAAAAAAACACATCAAAATCATTTGTTTAGTAGCCACAGACAGACTGAAAAAAACATGTTTTAACTTAAACTTGTTTTGCATCGGGAGTTAAAAACTTAAGTGACCTGTAAGAGCGAATCTCATAGATGTTGCTGGGTGAGCGCGGCTCGCCGTTCGGCCAGAAGCTGAACGCCAGCAGGTACTGCAGATGGCGGGATCGGACGAAATTGCCGCGCTCTTTCTCCAGCGTGCGGTAATCCTGGGTAAAAAGCATTATACTTAACAAACTTGTTGTTATTGTACATTCTTTACTCATTTTAATTTTGACTATAAAAATAGTAGATATAGGCACATGACTGTGTTTTAAGCAGTATATTCTGTTATTTTATTCTTCTAATGTGTAAATATTAATTTTATTATCATTACATTTAACAAGTGAACAAAATTTTAAACCATGTTAATGTCTGGAAATGCATAACAAAAAGATCTTGTTACAATCATTCATTCAGGTTCTTTTTTGGGATTGAGGTCATTTTTAAATTAGTACATTGACGTTTACATGTAATCAAGAAGGCCGTAATAAATGTAACTTGGTTGGTGGTAATGCTTACAGGACTCTCTTTAAACAATATCTTGGCTTTATCAATCTTCTCAAAACCACCGACATAGCGCCATAAATGCAAAGCCTGATCCATGTCTCCTACGGATACTGTCCATGATCCAACCAATTCACAGCCTAGTTCTGCTTTACGAGAGTGAACAAATTCAACAGATGTTTTGCTGTAAATAAAATTAAGCTATAATTAGTTTTAAAAGTATATTAAGCAAGTTTTCAAATGTATTTATAAATATGTAATTAAAATACTGTAACAGGCAAAATTGATTCTTAGTAAATAGGAGATTTTTTTCTGCATTCTTCTCTTAGATGTGAACACAGTTAAAACTTAAATTAAAGAAAACATCTTGATGTGTGTGACATGTGACCGCTGTGCAAAATAAATTCAGTAAATTTTTCTCATTCCCAAAACAACTGATTATTACAGTATTATTGTAGTAGGTATACAGAGTCTTATCTATAATTGGTTATAGATAATTTGTTTATTATATAGGCAAACAGAAGATAAACCAAAATGTTGGTATAACTGACACAAAAATAGTTTATTTAGGCATTTAGCAATTAGGATTATAATTTCAAATTCGTTAGTAAGTTTGCTGCGCTGCTGGTTATTGTTGAAATCAGTTTGAAGTTTACTTTATCAACTTTTCTATTGAGTTATCTCAGGGGTTATGGCTTGGCAATGTAGTGTCATCTTTGTTTCTGTTTAGTAGGATTTTTCCAACCATTCAAGCTTCAATCTATTTGTGGAATGTTGCATAACAGACAATTTATTAGCCGGTCGCGGTGCACATTACCGCGCTATTCGCGAAGTTCCCCGTAAATATATATGTATCAATACGTACTAGTTTTGTAAATATTTGTCAACGGAGTCAGGCCTTATGTTGTGCGTATGAAGAGCATATACAATTTCTTTGTCGCTAAGCATTCGACTGTGAGACTCCTTCGTCGGTTCTATCCTTCGCACCAACAACTTTGAAAGCCATCCATCATCAGCATTCAGTCGGGAATTTGTTGTAGATAGATACCTATAAAACATTCAAACTTTGCAAGTTATCACTGAGATAAGAAGAAGAAACAAAAAACTTTATAAAGATTTCTGCTTTGATAATTACCTCGCATTTTTGGGTAACGAAGAACTTAAAAAACTAATTCTGTGTAAAGTATTCATGGTTTGTCTACTCCGATGACAGTTATCTACTTTACACAACTTATACACTAAAAAAAGTCTGGAACATCAATAATTCGAAAATCTACTTGCTTTACTTCTTATCAATTCGTTTGACAAAATCCCTTGAAGGTTATCTCAAATCAAAAATAGATTTTGGCAATCGAACCACGCCATCTGTCGCAGGTGACCCAAAACAAAACAATCTAAGATTTTTTCCAAAGTGTCTCGGATAACATCTTTTTGGCCGTACATCTATACTCTATGGAGAGACGATTAAGTTATTTATTAGATTTATTTTCTCATAATTCATTGATATTGCCTGCTAAAAATAACACGTTCTCTCTCCTTTACTCTTCTCCATTTTTATTAATACTGTTACTCCTTTTATTTCTTCAAATTTCCATCTCTATGCAGACGATTTGCAGATATACCATCATTTTGGACTAGCGGACATTTACTCGGCTATCTCTAGCATTAACCACGACTTGAGTCGTATTGACAGTTGGGCTAAATCTTTTGATCTCAACATTAATGCTAGCAAATCGCAAGCTATAATAATTGGCAGCAGACATTATCGCAATTTAATTAATTTGTCACAATTGCCGTCAGTAAGCCTGGGTGGTATCGATATACCATTCTCTGATACCGTCAAAGATCTAGGTATTATTATCGACTCAAATCTCTCTTGGAATAGTCAGATCAATGAAGTAAGCCGCAAGGTTCACTATTCGTTCCATTCCCTGAAGTGCCTGCAGAGTTTGCTGCCCTTGAAAACTAAAATTTCCCTCGCCCAAACTTTAATTCAGCCAATCATAGATTAAGCTGATGCCTGCTATCTGGATGCCACAGAGGAGCAATTAAACAGACTTGAGCGCTTGCAAAACCTTTGCATTCGTTTTATTTTCGGTATTCGTAAATTTGACCATGTTTCTCAGTTTCGCAAAGATCTCAAGTGGCTCCCAATCCGTTTTCGCAGAAACTCTAGGATTTTGTCCCTCCTCTTCAACATTCTCCACTGTCCTTCTACTCCATCCTATTTGCGTGAGCGCTTTAGCTTCGCTCGTCCGTCAATCGCTCCGTGTAGAACTCACCTTAAATCCCTACTCAAATTCCCTTCACATAAGAGTTCTTTTTACTCCGCCTCCTTTTCTGTGCATGCAGTGAGGCTGTGGAACTCGCTTCCGCTTAAGAGCCATTTCGCAAAACTCGGTTGATAAACTATAGGTATTTGAAGCGGCTCCGCGGCGTGATATTGCCTCGCGCGGCTCGCGTCGCGCTTGACCTCAGTTCTGTGCGAGTAATCTTCTTGATACTTTCAAACGTAAAAATTTTAAAATTATGAACATATAATTTTAATTATACACTTTGTGACCACATAAATGTATCTGGTTTGTGACAATATAAGTTTATATAACAATTAAGAGTACAATGTAGTAGTACCATTATCGGTAACTTATTTACATAATACATTTTAGGTACCTACTTAGGTACATCACAATAAAGATGTCCAATAGATGCATATTGCAAAAATCAATATTTTGGCAAATCAACGTGAAAAATTAAAAATCACGTTTTTTCAAGGTGATCTATAAAATGCAATATGCGTCCATTTTGCCTGCGATATTCGCAGCGCGTCGAAATACATAGGTATACCTAAATTCAAATCAATCGGAGGGTATAGAACCGGGAAATCCCGGAACCGAAAATCCCGGGATTTACAAAGGAATACGGTACTTTTCAAAAGAACCAGGAAACAAAATAAAAGAACCGGGAAACAAAATAAAAGAACCGGGATTTTCTGAACTTTTGGGAAATAAAAATATGTCGCGTCGTGATACAAAAGATAACGTAAAAATAAAGGTAAATACAATCCATACACAAAAATGATTACAGCTTTAAAAAGAAGATATTCAGAACGTCGGCTACATGAAGCAGCTATACTAATATAATATTATTTACACAACCCAGATCGATATTTTTCTAATATAAATGAAGATGATTTAACTCTTTTTTCTCGTCCAAGCAGTGCTGAATTGTGCAATACAATTGTGTTGCTTTCATACAATTAATACGAAACTTATGTTTGCATGTAAGGTATAATAGTATGATGGTTACTCAATCACGGCAAACGACTATACGGATTTGGGTAGAAAACAGTTTTTCCCTATTTAATGCTCCTGAGAGATAAAATAGGAAACGCGATACTAACTATTTTCACGCGGGGAAAGCCCTGGTAAAATAATCCCGAAAGAACTGAAAATCCCGGGAATCCCGGTTCCAGCATAGGCGAGTACCGAAAATCCCGGTAATTTAAAACAGGATCGGTTTTCGATACCCTAATCATTACCGTGATACAAAAGATAACGTAAAAATAAAGGTAAATACAATCCATACACAAAAATGATTACAGCTTTAAAAAGAAGATATTCAGAACACTATTCTTTGAATGTTAAAAACGAATTCTTTATTGTTTTCTGTTGGTTTACAAAACAAAATATTGACAATAGTCTAGTATAATAAATTATGAGAAACGAAATTCGCACTTTGTTCCCAAACCACTTGCTCTACAAGAAAAATGTATGGCACATAAAATGTCAATCTTTTTATGGGCTACAACTTTTACTCGATCCTTTCGGAAATCGTCTAGGACGCACCGTTTAGGAGATATAAGGAGTTTTCGGAAAATTTGGGAGGGGGGGGGGGGGTTAAGGTTGGGCCCAATAAGATTGGGTAATGTTGCAAGTATGAGTTCCACAGGGCGGATGGAAATTCAGTCGGAAATCGTCTAGGACGTACCGTTTAGGAGATATATGGTATTTTACGAAAATTTGGGGAGGGGGGGGGGGGGTAAAAGTGGGTTCAGTAAGATTTAGCAATAAGGTTTGGGGGTTTACTAAAGGGGGTTGAAATTTCCGTCTAAACTTGTCTAGGACGCACCGTCTCCGAGATATCCGGTTTCCGGTTTTCCAAAAATCTATATCCCGATATCCTGATCTGCCGATCTGCGCCTACCTGATGAGTGCGGTATTTGCCCGGATGCCTCCCAGATTATCACGACGCAAAATTCCACTTTTGGGTGAAGAACTGAGGGGGGGGGGTATAGGGGGAGGCGAGGGGTTGTGAAGGGAAAAAATGAGACGGTGATTTGTATTTGTGTTGTGTATTTGAGATACGTGAGTTTTGGGGAGTTGACGGAACTTGGGTGCACGAGAGTTTCCAAACAACGAATGTATTATCTTTGACTAATAATAAGTGACTATAGCTGACTAATGTCGGAGCTTCTATCATTCCAACATTTTGGCTTAGCAATAGGGTCCCGTTGTCACCGTTTGGGTACGGAACTCTATAAAGTACAGATTGATCTAAAAGTTGTATAAATAAAGGGTATGTGTATACAAGTTATAATTATTTATTATTTTTTTTCTATGTAAATATGTAATTTACACATATAACAAAAAACCTAAATACTGTAAACAGTAACTAATGTCTAAAAACGGACAATGTTTTATTTCAAATTACAGCAGTGACTTCCAACCCAATAGGGGTTGAATTTCCAAAAATCCGATAGCCTAAAGCCTTCTTCGATAAATGAACTATCCAATACAAAAAGAATTTTTCAATTCAAACCAGTAGTTCCTGAGATTAGCGCGTTCAACCAAACAAACAAACAAACTTTTCAGCTTTATATTACAATAGTAATAGTATAGATTAGTATAGATATAGTTATATTTTGTACATATGCATGTTCGTGATTTTCTCCGTTACTACTTACACTACATAAATTGGAAAGAAATAGTAACTTAATTTCTATTGTTTTCTTCAAACCAAAGATGTTTAAAGCAGAATATTACGCAAACGGACCCCTGAATTGAAAAATGGTCTTTTGAAACCTATATATATATATTTTTGAAAGACCTTTTCAACGATACCCCACATTAAGGGGTAGACGAAGAAAAAATCATACGGAACGGACAGACGGACGGACGGAAGGACGGACGGCCGGACGGGCTAGCCGGCCGGTTGAAATAACGAACGGACTAGACATGATTCCGATTTGACTACAAAACCCTGAAAATTATAGAAAACTAAAAATAATACAATTGACTGTAACTAAAAATTCTCACGTGATCAAGACTGTTCAATGGCAATATAATTACGTTACTTTTACGAAATCTATTCCTTAGATGGCTAAAGCAAAAATTGACATAGGTCCGACGTCCAAGAGTGCTGCCGCACGACTGATTTGATTTCGCGCCAGTGCGTATCTTTATATGGTAAAGTAAATTCGTTTTAATAAATTTATTTTTTGCAGTAAGATAAAAAAAAAATTACGTGTCATATTCGACAAAGACCATATTTTATTACTACATAAATTTTTGATGGGAAATACGCTTTATTGAATACAAAAATCGATGGTAAAGTCATGGCATAAACCATGAAAATTGGTAATGTTATTGAATTAATTTTGAAACGAATATTATAGTAATCGTATATCCCTTGTAATAAATGCAAAATATAATATATGAGTGTTCTCTAGACATTTTTTTTTACTCAATTTAATAAAACTTAATAAAGAAAATCAGTGTATGAAATTGACTCTGTCGTCCTTTTGCTGAAAAATAGTTATGCTAGATTGACAGTTACGCAGAAACAAATTAATATTTTCAAAATTCCGGTAAATGAAGATCCAAGATGAAGAATTGATCTATTTTATGAGTTCATTTGCCAGCATTAATATCTTTCTTATGATACTAATTTTTGACATCAAATTCTTCATTCCGCGCGTCTAACCGCGAAATGGCTCTTAATATTAGACAATCTGAAACTATCTCGACGTTCAAGAAACGGGTGAAAGAGCATTATCTGCCCTTAGCTGCATAGTTTTGTTTTTACAATATTTAATGTTTATTTTATCATCGGTACTTGTAGTTACATTATATGTATTTTTATGTATGTTTGTTTGTATGTATGTATTTATGTATATTTTATGCTTGTATATATGTATAATATATATATATTTTTTTTGTATATTTGTATTTATTATATATGTTTGTAGTTCATTTTTATTGTTTTTTGTGTACACGGTCTTTCTTCCATCTAGACATACCGCTCTCCAGTCTGCTGGAAGAGATTTCATGAGAAATAAGCAGTTCCTTTGTACCATCCTTACTTGATGTTTTTTTTTGTACAATGTATCTATGTGTACATAAATTATTAAATAAATAAATAAATAAATAAATAGAAAAGTATACAATGTATCATAGCGATTTAATCTGTAGCCATCGTCATATTCACAGACATAGATAGTAAAATATTTAATCTCATAGTGGGCCAAAAAACTAACATCCATATTTACGAAAACTTATTTTAAAAAACGATTCTGCCAAACAAAAGTCAAAATAATGTCATAAATCTTAAATGTCATTGACTAATGTCATTTTCCGTTTACAGATACTTTTGCCGATACTTTCTACTTCTTTTTAGTTTTATAAAAACCATTTGAAGAATACAAATCACGAGGATATCATTGGCAGTGTATCTGCGTCATGGGTGAGTAGTTTCTCCAGGGTCTGCTTTTTTGTTGATAAACTTTATAAAGGTGGGCGGTGTTGATAGTTCGATATCTGTAAATAATGATGTGTTGTGTAGCATCCAGCGAGGTGACGAAGCTTCAGCAGCACCTGTCGCTGTTAAAGGAAGAATATGGGAAGCTACAAAGCCACTGCGCTGAGGTAGAGAGGAAGTACACCCTGGCGGCAGCGTCGGCAGGCGACCTTAGTGAAACAAGTTTTGTGGCGAGACTACTGATGACGGTGTCTACGCTATACGGTCGAGAGACTTACTCCGACATCAGTATTAAGCTGCAGAATAAGTCAATGCCAGGACACAAGTTTGTTTTGAATGCCAGATCCGATGACTGGAATGAAGAGGCCCTCAAAAATCTCTCAGAGTTAGGTAGGTTCTGTGTTGTTTTTACTATATCATTAAGTTTCTGGAATTAATTTCACTACACTGAAACTTAGAAAAAGTAATTGCTTACCTATGTAGGTACCCCTTGCATGTTAAATGTACCAAGCCTCAATATCTTATCAATCGCTAATACATTAGTTTAGCTTATTTTTTGGTATGACAGTAGTGATAACATTAAACTTAATATTATTTTGTATGTAAATTTTCTTAGATAAGGTGAAATAATCCCAGTCCTGCCCCTACAAGCTATTTCACCTTGTTATGTTCTACTGATAGCTTAGAATAACTATCAAGTTGTTGAATGGAGTACTGCTAATGACTACAGAGGCTTAGATGACATTCAATCACTGAAGTGACGTAGTGAACTACATAACTTTTTAGTTAATTTTGTGCTGCTTTAACTGTGAGCAGGAAGAAAAAATCCTTGATAGTTTCTTGCTGCTTCTTCTCCCATCAGAGATTTGTTTATGTAATTAATTGTTTAATTGATTTGATAATTTTATTTAAATCTTTATTTAAATTTTGTTAAAGTATTTGGTAATTTGTCATTTGACGTGACTTATTTGATTGCGGTTTATAGGCCGGATAATCGTGAATCCATATAACTGAGGGCCAGATGGAGTCTCAACTGCAATTTTATTATCATTATGGCTTATGATGTTTCACATTTTATTTTTCAGACTGGTCCAGTCTACCTGATGACGTTGGTGCAGCTCTTCTGAAATGGTTGTACACAGATGTTGTAGATTTGTCACGAGGAGATGCTTTTGCCTTACAACTAATGAAATCTGCGGCAAGCTTCAAACTGTATGGACTAGTTGGAAAGTGTGAACAAGCACTTATTGCCTCAGTTGGTGTGAGGTGAATATGCACTGTAAAATATTATGAATTATTTATCATTATTTTTTTATTTTTTTTTATTTAAACTTTTATACCTTAATACAATGTAGGTATAAAGGCGGATTTAATGCTAAAAGCATATAATGTACAATGTACATATTATGTGCTCTATGTGGTCATAATAAACATTTATTATATTGTCATTGATGCAAAGGTAAAAATATATTATTGAAAATGTTTAACTTATTGTTTGGTAGTCTGTCAAAACCATAATGGTCAAAACTAACAATATTATTATTTTAACATGAAAAAGAGTTTAAAGTGGACATTCTCATAAGTATGTTGACCTGTACGGTATCTGCTCTGTATCTTGGTAATGTGACACTTTAAGTCCCTATTCTTGTCATTTTTAGGATTCTGAAGTAAAATAGGAACCATTGTCGCTAATTTACTAAATGAAATGCAACATTGCGATATTTTTCATCATGTAAAGAAATCAATGAATCCAGAATCATAATCAAATTTTATAAACAATCAGAACATACTCAGATTTATATAACAGGGACTCACAAATATCCCTATGGGACTCCCCACAGTAGATAAATGGAATGTGTGTATGTCTAAGCATAACCAGATATTTTTTATAAGTATTGTAAATATTTTCAGACTAATATTTTTATTCTAGGACCTGTGTAAAGTTCTATTCAGCAGCAGATGAAATAGGGGCCTCTGCATTAAAGGAACACTGTTCTGGCCTGATTTCAGCTCACTGGGATGATTTAACAGGTAAATAAAAATATTTATTTCCTGGTAAGTAAAGTTTATACTATACAAGTATGCAAAATCCTATTAATATTATAAATGTGAAAGTTTGTGAAGATTGGATGTTTGTTCCTCAATCACGCCATAACTACTTAACCGATACCGAAATCGATTTCTACTGTAGTCGTGGCCGCTGGAAATAGCTGGTTATAAAATAAATATTTCAGATATTTAAGTATTTAATAGCAATAAACGTCTGGAGGAGTAGGTATACAGACATGACCTTTATTATGAAAGTTCCACTTGATTATACACAAGTGTACCAAATAATATCAGTATAACAATTTTATTAAACAAATGGTAAACATGAGGAATTCTATGGTATGTCTCATGCTTACTCTATTACAACAAGCCATATGTTTTAATGAGAAGACAAGAAGAGTCAATATATTTAAATATGTATTTCATTCAATCAATGTCTATTGACAAGTAAGTAACAAGAGAAATATATACAGAGAAACAACTAAAAGGCCACATCAGGATGTGAGTGTGTTTTGCGAGCTACTTGGGCATTCAATTAAGAAAATGATTTACGGAAAAATCATCGAAAACATTTCATTGAATAACATTTCATCGAACACATTTCATCGAATTACAAGTAATCAAATCGACATTTCATCGAAAACACAATAATTAATCGAATTAACATTTCATCAAAAACAATTAATCGAATGACATTTCATCGAATGACAATATATCAAATCACAATTAGCCGAATCAAATGATATAATTTTCATATGATCATTAATAAATATTTTTTATTATTTTAAACGTCACACATCCTTGAAAGCATCAGCAGCAGCACTAAGACGTAAGCAGCATGCAGCAAGTACAGTTTCTGTCACGGCTCCGGTGGTCCCACGCGAGCTAAGGAGCAGGTGGTTTTAATACCTACTCGCCGCAGCAGCTGATGCTGGCCGGCGCAGCCGCTTCGCGGGGTTCCTATTTTTCTCCTGAATAAAATCAGACAACCATAACCTAACCTATCCTTGTTTCGATTTGAGTTCAGTTGTTTTTTTTATGGCGAGGGGCTTCGCCATATATGTCGTCGTAAATAAAATCAGACAACCATAACCTAACCTATCCTTCTTTCGATATGAGTTCAGTTGTTTTTACATGGCGGGGGCTTCGTCATACATGACTGGCGTCAAACAAATCATGCAGTCCCTATTTTCATGATAAACGAATACGAGATGAAATGACATTCGATGAAATGTAATTCGATTAATTATTGTCATGCGATTAAATAGTTGTTCTACGTAATGCTATTGGAAGAAATGTCAATCGATGTCTTGGTAATTTGACGAAATGTTTTTTCGATGTATTATATTCGGTGAATTGTAATTCGATGAAATGTTTTCGATGATTTTCCGCATACGTAAGAACATACATATACACATACACACACATACACACTTCCACTACATATTACGTCACATAATGTTTACCGATACTTGGCAGGCACCACTAAATGGGTTAGGTTACAAGGGAGGTTGCCCTAGGCCCTTGATCATGCGCGATATTTTTCAGCGGCTTTTTGTCGTCCATGTAGATGTTGTTGCGCCCCTCAAAAAAAAAAGAAAGAGCTCGCCAATCTTGACGCGCCGCCTGGGCGCCCTTGGAGGAGCGCCACTGGTTCTGCCACTAAGCCAGGCGCTGGTGCTTAAACCAGGCTGATGATGAAAATTCACTTATATGATTTTAACGGGCTAGAACCTTAAGGTTTAGGCAGGTATCAGTATGTAGATTCAAATGCACCTCCTTGAAAGTACCCCTGGCAGTATGGATACCCTATGGGTATCAAGTGAGCGTGGGAATCCTCGCAGTCAGTAACACAGTACAACCGGCAGGTGAGGACTTCGCGCACATGTCGTCGGCGCTGCTGTACCGCATGCTGAAGAGCAAGACGCCGCAGCCGCTGCACGGCGCCGTACGCCTGCTGCGGGAGGACGTCGTGTTCCTCTGCCTCGTCGAGAACCACGCCAATGTGAGTACCTATCTCATTAACCGACTTCAAAAAAGGAGGATGTTCTCAATTCCACTGTATTTTTTTATGTTTGTTACCTCAGAACTTTCGACTGGGTGAAAAGATTTTGATGATTCTTTTTTTAATCGAAAGCTGGTGCTTGTCATGTGGTCCCACTTAAATTTGAGCGAGATCTGACAATGGCATCGATGAGAAAACCATATTTCTTAAATTTGCATTAAATATGTGCGCGACAAATGGCCAAATAACTCAATATCACGCCAACCAATTTCGATGATTTTTTTTATTGTTATTGGAGGAAGGATGTACTTCATTTGAAGTCGGTTTTTTTTTTGTTAAAATTTTAGATTATTTTATTGCTACTTTCCCGATGTGCGTATCATTTCAACCTAAACGTCATACAATTTTATTAAGGTGTATTTCTTTTCGTCGTATAAAAATGGCTATCCATGCCGTATTGTCGGCGCAGGCCCTTATCATGTTATTTGCGTTGTAGTGGCGCCGACTAAAAGCGAAAGCAGTTTGATAGCTGATACTTCAGAACTTCAAGGTTTGTGAAACTGGAGACGTTATGAGCACTCACTTGTATTCATGAACAATATTTACTGCTCGCAGTTCACAAGTTTCGAACAATATGGTAGAAATATTGATTGAATCAACTAATAACTTAACTGCATATAAATAAAATTATAATTTTTCAAATCGTCAAACAAGAAGGATGCATCAATTGGCTACCTCTTCGTCAAAAGTGCGTGCGTCTCAAAGTGCAGCGGTCTTTTATGAGGTTAAGTGTAAAATTTTATAATAAAGTCCCAAAACAAATAGGTGACTTGCCGGAGGAATCTGTAGCTGCCCGACGCAGCTATCATATCCCTACCCACGAGTACCTCCTTCACATTATTGCGCAACAATTTCTAATGTTCCGACCTTGCTAATTTTATTACTTTTACACGTGTTCGTCCCTATTGGTCCACGTCAACCAACCCTTTTTGTAAATTAATTCTAGCAATTTTCTTATTGGTCGTTCTTGCCGACACTGTATGTATATAAGCCGTGTATTTTTACAATTAAATTATTCCTCTGATAACCAGCAGAAGAGTATCATTAGTACCACATTACAACCTTACTAAATTGGTGACCCTCCGAAGAACATTCTCCTCTGAAGAAACTCTGTCCGAAGAATCTCTGAAACGGAAGAATCCCTGCTGGAAGAACCTACGCCGGTGACTCTCAAGCAAGTCACCCGACACGAGGAATCCCTGCTCGACGAATCCCTCGTCGAATCACTGCGAGCGACACCCTGCTGATCCGTCCCTGCTGAAGAAGCGTTTCACACTAGGCCTACCTACCTACCGCAACCTGCCGTCAATCCATCGTCATGGAGAAACACGCACAGCACGCCGAAGCCACTTCCCAGCCACAGACCCAATCAGCAAGTCCACAGCCGCAGCAACCCGAAATCGCTGGAATAGCTCTTTCCATGCGTATCCCGCCATTCTGGAGAGACAAGCCACGGCTATGGTTCATTACTTTTGAGGCAGCGACCAGCGAACTCAAAAAAGGACAAAACCAACTCGCCCAGATGGTTATTGCACAGCTGGAGAAACAAGATATTGAGCAGATATCAGACCTGCTATACGACCCGCCAGCTACAGAACAATACATCTCATTGAAGAATCGACTCATATCGGCTTACGAGGAATCGGACAACCGCCAACTTCAAAAATTACTATCAGAAGTCGAGTTAGGTGACCAAAAGCCTACGCAACTCCTTCGACGAATGCGAAGCCTGGCTCGAGACAAAGTTCCAGATTCAACTCTCCGACTCATGTGGTCAAACCATTTGCCGCCACACGTTCGTTCAGTCCTTACCGTCAGCGAATCATTCTCCACGAAAACATTGCTCGACGAACAAGCACTTCTCGCCGACAAAATGATGGAGAACACGAGTAATCACATCGCAGCCGTCGATTCATCAAAAAATTCTGAAACGCAATTTCTAATCGAAGAAATCCGAAAACTATCAATTGAAGTTGCCGCTATCAAGAATTCACAGAATGCATTTCATTCATTCAAAAGTTACGACTCGTCACAAAATGGTATTACGCCGCACGCGTACAATAATAATAGTCGAAGACCATTCGCCCGCCAAAACCGACATCGATCTACGAGTCGCGATACGTCGATATCTACGCGCCAGCGAAGCGAGTCAAGATCAACCTACTGTTATTATCATCGCCGTTTTGGTTCAGAAGCCCGAAAATGTACAAAGCCATGTACTTATAAGCAAGAAAGTACCAAATCGGAAAACTGAAACATACGTTAGCCGCGGCGGATCCTAGCGTGTCAGACATCAATTACCGCCTATTTATTACCGATAAGAAAAACAACATGACGTTTTTAATCGACACAGGAGCCAATATATCGGTTATACCTCCGTACAAAGGTCAACAACAAAGCCCTTTGAAATTTCAACTTTACGCGGCGAATAACACAGTTATACCTACTTACGGAGAAAAAACCTTGGAACTCGATTTTAACTTACGTCGACCATTCAAATGGAAATTCATCGTAGCGAAAGTAAGCAAACCTATTATTGGAGCCGATTTCCTACGACATCACCAACTCATCGTTGACTTGAAGAATCAAAAATTAATAGATGGTATTACCAACCTATCATCGCAGTCATACGTCGAAGCATCAAACATACCTACTATCCGAAGCGTCGATATTCAAGATAAATACCACAACATTTTATCGGAATTCCCCGGTACTACAAGAATTTCATCAATGAAACTTACGTCCATTCATAACGTCGAACACTATATTGAAACTACGGGAGCCCCACTGCATTGTCGTGCACGCCCAATCGCCCCACATCGATATGAAATAGTGCGAAAAGAATTCGAGAATATGATTGAACAAGGTATTTGCCGTCCAAGCAAAAGTCCTTGGTCATCACCACTTCATATCGTACCCAAAAAGAACGGTGACATCAGAGTTTGCGGTGATTACAGAAGATTAAACGCAATCACAACGCCTGACAGATACCCAATACCACGTATCAAAGATTTCACGTATCAACTGTCACAGAAAAATATCTTTTCAACCATCGATCTCAACCGAGCATATCAACAGATCAATGTTCGCGAAGAAGATATACAGAAGACCGCTATCATCACTCCGATGGGACTATTCGAATTTCCCAAGATGCCACCTGGATTACGGAATGCAGCTCAAACTTTTCAACGTTTTATTCACGAAGTTTTACAAGGCCTGGATTTCGTGTACGCATTCATTGACGATCTTCTAATCGCAAGTTCCGACGAAAAAACGCACGAACAACATTTACGTACCGTGTTACGTCGACTGGAAGATAATGGAATCACCATTAATCCATCAAAATGCGTATTTGGACAACCTGAAGTGAAGTTTTTGGGTTACTCTGTCAACAGCCAAGGAATCAAACCGCCTGTTGAAAAGGTATTGGCAATATCACAGTTCCCGAAACCGCAAACAATCGAAGATCTTAGGCGATTCCTTGGAGTTATCAATTTCTACCGTGACCACATTCCAAAGGCCGCCGAACTTCAAGCTCCACTCCACGCCTACCTCCACAATTCAAAGAAGCGTGATAAAACTATAATTCAATGGACCGAAGACTCAACTAAGTCATTTGAAGCGTGTAAAACTGCTATTTCAAACGCTACTTTACTCGCCCATCCATCGCATCACGCAAAGCTCGCTATTTTCACCGACGCATCTGACCTATCCGCTGGAGCCGTTTTACAACAATACATAGATGACAAATGGCAACCACTGGGATATTTTTCGAAAAAAATTTCAAGCACGCAGCAAAACTATAGTACATTCGATCGAGAACTACTCGCCATCTACATGTCTATAAAGCATTTTCGAAAAATTTTTGAAGGACGAAGCCTGATCATCTACACTGATCACAAACCGATAACTTACGTACTTCAAAAACCTCCTTCAACGTCAGAGACACCGCGCCGAGCAAGACAACTAATCTTCATTAGCGAATTTACAACGGATATTCGACACGTCAGCGGAAAAGATAACATTGTTGCCGACGCATTAAGCCGCATACCTATAGAGAGTATCACATGCCCTACCGCTATTGATTTCGAGAAGATCGCCGAAGGTCAACAGGAAGAGAAAAGTACCATAGAGCAACTTTCGAAACAGAGTAATCTATCACTCAAACTAGTTACTCTACCACATTCGCAAAAATCTATCTATTGCGAGACATCAACATCATTCATTCGACCATACCTACCAGAGAAGTACCGACAACTCGTTTTCAACGCGCTACATAATGTCAGCCACCCTGGTATACGAACTACTCGAAGACTGATAACGCAAAAATATTTTTGGCCGTCAATGAATACTGATGTCGCAACGTGGGCAAAACAGTGTATTCCATGTCAACAATGTAAAGTACAGCGCCATACAACAAGCAACATTACATCGTTTCCATCAGCTGATCGTTTTCAACACGTCCACATCGACGTAGTTGGACCGCTTCCATCATCACCCGAAGGCTACAGATACCTGGTTACAATGATCGACCGAGCAACCAGATGGCCCGAAGCGATACCTACAGACGACACATCAGCCGAATCAATCGCCAAAATATTTTACGAGCATTGGATTACACGTTTTGGTTCACCGAAGTTACTAACAACCGATCAAGGACGAAACTTTGAAAGTCGCCTTTTCAACAAGTTACTGAACATCATGGGAACTCAAAGAATACGTACAAGTCCGTATCACCCTCAGTCAAACGGAATGGTAGAAAGATGGCACCGAAGTTTGAAAACCGCACTGAAAACTCGTCTATCAGAACGTACTAAGTGGATAAACGAATTACCTACAGTACTCATGGGTTTACGTGCAATACCTCGTTCAGACTCAGGTATTAGCGCAGCAGAACTTATCTACGGTTACAATTTACGTTTACCATCCGATTTCTTCACTGCAAGTATAGATGAGGAACAAAATCTCGACTACGATTACGTCACACAGCTACGTTATACTATAAACTCGATGAAACCATCTATACCTACAACTTCACACAGTAACAAGAAACCGATTTTCATTCATAAGGATTTACAAACCTGCGAGCAAGTTTTTATAAGGATTGACGCCGTAAAAACCCCTTTAATGCCTACGTACGAAGGTCCATACAAAGTATTAGAGCGGAATAGCAAAACTTTTAAAATTTTGTTGCCCGAGAGGCGATCTGCAGTTATTTCGATCGACCGTCTCAAGCCTGCCTACACAATCAGTACTCCAGAGAACTCAACACCTGAAGCAATCACTCAAGATACCTCAGCTACATCACCACAGTCACTAGCGAAAACCAATGATGGAACTACAAGTACCTACACAAGCTACAGTACTTCGTCAAGCCCAGTTCAGTCATCAATTCTGAAGACCACTAGGCTTGGACGCACCAGCAAGCTTCCGGTACGCTTTCGCTAGGGGGAGAGTCATGTAGCTGCCCGACGCAGCTATCATATCCCTACCCACGAGTACCTCCTTCACATTATTGCGCAACAATTTCTAATGTTCCGACCTTGCTAATTTTATTACTTTTACACGTGTTCGTCCCTATTGGTCCACGTCAACCAACCCTTTTTGTAAATTAATTCTAGCAATTTTCTTATTGGTCGTTCTTGCCGACACTGTATGTATATAAGCCGTGTATTTTTACAATTAAATTATTCCTCTGATAACCAGCAGAAGAGTATCATTAGTACCACATTACAACATTACTAAAAATCTTTCAAGAAACGTGTAAAAACTCAACTCGTTGGCAAGGGTTACTATAGCATAGATGAATATATAAATGATAAGGACGTTTGAAAATGACCAGCTAGACAACCAGTTCTGCTTAGGTTAGAAAATACTTATTTTTGTAATAAATATAAGTTTTATTTTTAAAAGATGTGCTGAGGAGTTTCTTTAGGCTTTTCTTCTCCTCCATGACAAAGCATCTTTCCGAAAAGCTGGTAGATTAAAAAAGACATGCATAAGAGTATCAGTGATATCAACATGAACAAAAGATTATTTCATTTCATTTCAATATAAGGGAACTCAAACAGACTATTTTCACTATGCCCTCCTCGTAGACCGGGATTTGGTTATAGACTTTTACCACATCGATGGTGCTAAATAGTCCGAAAATGAGGCTAGAGTAGTGACTGCAATGATTTTTTTGCACTTTCTTCAACTTTTAAGTGGTGTTATCCTTTGAGGTGCACTGTGTGTTTTGTATTGGATAATACGACATTTCTGGCCGGTCCTTGTTGGAATAATTTGGTTTATAGACTAAAAAAAATTAAAACGGCAATTCATTACTTGATTTACTTGGATGTGCTATACATCGATGAATCTTAATATACACCAAGTAGTTTTGGAGTCCTTTAGGATCCTTATAACAAATATGTTTATTGTTTTCCTTATTATAATGTCGACGATTGGAGCCTTTATTAGTGTTGCAGAAATATAATAGGTAATATATGAGTATATGAGTAATTAAATGAGTAATGAGTATTTATAAGCACAAAGTAACGACAATGTAGGTATTAACACCGACAGTAGAAGTACAGCGAAATAATGGAAATGATATTCATGTTTCAAAATTTTCCATTTAGTAGCTGGGCTAGTTAAGGATTATAAATCTTTGGGACTAGGGATTTTTATATAAAAAATAGATTTATTTAGTACTTGAGTAAAAGTTTTGTAATAGCACGTAGTATAACAATAATATGTTGGCCGGTCATTGTACTGCGTGGGCGGTGTGCCGATATCATGCTGTGATAATGTATTTTTGCTTTGTACAAATTTACAAACGTATTTATTTCCTGTTACTATACATCTTTCTTTTTTAGGCATTTCAATGTTGCTAGTGTTCGCCACAGTGGTGTAAGACGTGCATAGAAAATGTTGACATATCATTCTTATAAATAAATAATAAACAATGAAACTTATGACTAGAATCAACAATACAATATCTTAAGCGAAGCTTTTTTTCTTTGGAAATGCATCATGTTTACAAGAATCAATCAACTTGATGTCCTGTATTTAGTACATTATATTAAATATTTAACTAAATCAAATACATAGGAATTAAAAGTGGAGAATTAATTTATTACATAATAAATTGAGTATCAATATTTGCTAGGCTAGAGTGAGGAAAAATACTTATCTATAGTGACTATAGTTATGAGTCAAATCATACGAATAATATTTCTTCTTTCTGAACTCTGAACCAACAAACGTTGATTATTAAACATTTGACAGACATTTTCAAATAGTAAAGTATGCTGTTTAAACATTCATGACCAACAATATATAAATAAGACGTATTGACAACACAGGCACCATTTATAAAATTTCTTACACAAAAGAAAAGATATTCTGTAAAATGTATGCTATGAAGTGATTGTTAAATATCATATAGGAGTAAATAGCACCTCTGTTTCATATCATTGTACATTTTATATCATTTACATATTTCAGCGGTTTCAGCTCTTAGTTACTAGGCAATGGAAAGGCACATAGATATTCAAAAGCGCGTGTTTGGATCAACATTCAAGCATTTCATCAACTGGGTAATGCCCACCTCAAGTATTTTAGAAATGTATGTCACCTCGCGATAATGAATCGTACATTACGTTGTAGCTAGGGCGACGATCACAGTCATGAATAAGACAGTGGTGTAGTGTATGTGATGTATCGGGGAGTGGTTGCACAGATCGCCGCGGCAGTAGCAGTGCAGGGTGCTGGTGATGCGGTCGGCGTCCGTCTGGTCCGGCTTGCAGTCCTCGTCGTATACGTCGTGGATGTCGTTCACCTTCTGCCAGCGACCGTTGATCTTCTTCTGGTCCCCGCTTACAGTTTGAGCGGCGCACCCTCGGTGGTAGCTTTTTGATGTTACTGAAATGATACACGATCATGGTTTAGACTAAAGTCAGCGCTAAGATGGAATGGCGGAATAAGGCGGTGATCAATTAGTGGCTTGGGTTAATGACTTGTTTACGTGCGGCTCCTCAACAGAATCTTGGGTTTGAATCCGGTACGCGTGTTTAATTTTTCGTAATGTGATGCGACCTATTGTGTTATACATAATATTCTCAAAGGGAGTAAACTCTTATGTATATCATAAAGTTGGCCAGTGAGGCGGACTGTGGCCGAAAATACTGGACGCGTTTTCCTTCTTCAAAAATTGGCGACCTTCTGAATACAGTTCCAAATAAATCGACTGACGAAACTTACTAAATGAATAAGTCATGAATAACTGACGAAATGAATAAGTCATGGTTATTGATTAATTTTTCATTGTGATTCATCGAATGGCATGCAAGTATCTAACAGCGGGTTCGGGAACGGAAGTTACATTTAACACCTTGTAAAACTGTAGTCTGGCTTCAATATGTATGAACGGTATTCTTTTATGATCTTCTGGGTTTTGTAGATACTGTACTATACTATATTAATAACGTAGTGTACTGTACTATACTATAATAATACCGTAAGTTCTAGTAAAATATACAGAAGCTAGAAGTTCAGATGTCCGCTGAATATTTATTCATAACAGTTATATTCCTTGTACTCACGGGCGTAGCCAGGTTTTAATTTTCGGGGGAATTTTCAGAAAATAAAAAGTCTAAAAGTTCATAAAATAACCTGTCATAATCTGTACTTTTATGCCTATTAGTTGTATAAAATAATTTCGATGTTTCACATCTGCCAGCCGCCCCATGACGGCTGCCTCCGGTCTGTTAGGACTGATTCCTATATTGTACTGATTTCATAATGAACAAATATCAAAATCACCTTTTCCCAAAATGACTGATTTTCTAAATGTCTTTGTTTTAGAATGTCGGAAATAAAACTGTCAAATTCATGTACAGTCAGTAACACTTTATTTATAAATCTTATATTTAAACAACAAAAATTCTACTCTCTGTGCTCACATTTTTTTTCCATTTTCGTAAACTAAAGAATACTAGAATACAAAAAAAATATTTAATTTAGTTCTGGGACTTTGGGACTTAGAATTCGCCATAAACGAAGCGCATCAGTACCCCCTTATGTTTACTTGATCTACGACATGTCATGTAATTACTTATGTTATACTAGTAACCGCCCTCGATTTGTTTCGGTTTTCGTAGGGGATACGTCATGCTCAGATTATAGAACAAAGGAAATTAAAGATTATAGAACTTTCGCAAAGAAATGCAACGAATGACATGAAGTCGCTTTTTCACATCGTAAGCTAATCATCGTTTATCGTCAAAGCATTTATCATGGGCAAACGTGAAATTTTCAATCAATCAGTTTTACCTATGTTAAAATGCTTATTTTATCCCTCTAAATCCTTTGTACCACAAGTATCGTATTCCCGAAATTTTACATTCGTCTCATTATCTTAAAACCAAATTTTTGAAGGTTTCACTTTTACCACGTGTGAATTGCACACATTTTAAATTTTTAATCTGTCAGTAGTTTTTGAGATTATCCATTAACAAACAAATGAACAAAAAATCAAAACATTGCTCTTAATATTGATTACAAGTATTTGCAGTTGTTAGCGCTTAAGTGACGTCATCGAGATGTTTAAGGATTTTGACCTCGATTTTAAGCTTTTTGCGCCACCGCGAGACACATATTGGCAAAGGGAGTCGCGAGTGTTGCGCAAACTGTAATTGATATGTACCATATGTAACGATTTAATGAAGGATTTAATTGAGCAATTCGTTAGATATCGTAAAAATCGCAGGCGCCGGCTAGACGCAGCGCCGGCTAAGTTTTTGGACGATTATTTGATAAATATGTTAAGCGTTTGTTCTCTAATATTACTTCCTTCTCGACGATGTTTGATGGCGCCAATAGTATTGGGAAGCAGCGCGGCGGAAAACACTCCTATCAGGTATTGCGTTTGCTGCATATAAAAGCTATAGCTATCATCTCAATAAAACATGACTCTAATCGGATCAGAAAATAGGCTTATAACACGCCCACCAATGATACAGAGTGCAGTCTATCTAATCACAATAGAGTGCTCAGACTTTAGTTGAAACCCTAACAGTCGCGTAGCCATTAATTTTTATGGGTCTTAAGTAAAGGTTATGTCGCTATATTAAATTAAATCAGATGTAAACGCAGGAACTGTTCCTAAACATAAATGTGTATAGGTTACCAAGTTGCCATATTTAGCGTGTGTTAAGTGTACCAAACGGCGTCGGGCGACACATTAAACCATATAAAGCAGTCGTCTGTCCGTTGCGATCGTATAAACTTTGGTATTCTTACCACATCATGTTCACCTCATTAAATATGCGCAGAAAGAAAATTATATAAAGGTGTTCTTTTTTATTTACCGCTAAGAAATAGAAAGTCATCAAAATTATGTAGTTCTGATGCAATTGTTTTCCTGTTATACTCATTAATTAAAGTTTTGTATTGTAAATCTACGGACAAGCCCAGTAAAATATTCTGAATCGAGATGGCCTTTTCGAAATCTATTAAAGGAAAAAAAAATAACCGAAAGACAGAGTAAGCTCTGGGACTGCTAGAAATTCAGTCGCTTTGGATAGTGATAATCATTTCGATTGAACGTTTATATAATTAATTTTATCGAACCATCAGAATAATATTATTTTGGGTCGAGTCTGGGGCAAAGGCAAAACCTACGAGCTACCATGTTATAATTTAATTTATTCAATTGACCTCAAAGCGTTACTTATTTAGTTAAAGCTATTAGTTGATTAAAGAAGTAGGTGTAGGCCGAACGCACAGCTTGTAGAAATATCGTAAAAATAATTGTCACTGTAAGGTCGATATTATCACCTTTAATTACAATATTACTAGAATATTACACTATCTCTCTATTCAGAAAGTTATTGGTATAATAAAATATGTGTAATAATTTTAATGGTTGTTCATTTACTAGTCGACAAATGAAGAAACGAGCCACCAATGATGATACCACCAATGATGGTAAGATGGTCAATATCGTCCATGGACATCAGTAACAGCATAAGCATTAACGGCGTATTGCCGCGAAATTAAAGTAATGGGCGACGCTTATTTTAACGTAGGAAGACACATAATTGTTCATTGTTAGGGATGAAACTTATGTTAGGATTCACTAATCCAAATTTTCACTCACTTCCATTACTCAAGTCCAACGCCGTCACTCTCTTGTAGCACATGCTAGAATCTGGACAGTCGACTATGAATTTCTCGCTGCCGTCGAAATGGTCGCACTTGGACTCAACGGCGGTATATGTCAGCTCCGCGACGCACTGGTAGCATTGTATGCTTGTAGAAGCTGCAAGTTAAGATTAAATTATTTGGGTTTGGGCTGGAAACGTTTGAGTTGGCAGTCTTGAAAATGGATGATAAAACACGATGTGTACCGTGATTTTATTGCTGTATACCCGGTAGTAGGATACTTACATGAATAAGAATCAACAGTAACTCATTAATAGGTAGTAAGTACTTTCGAAATTTAAATACAATTGTTTGAGTGGGATAAGCTTACCATTGTTTTACTATATCTAGAACTGTTGAGTAATGCTATAGAATAGTCTAAACTGATTAATGTGATCATCATTCACTGGCTGAGTCAGGGGGAAGTTTTCTAAGATCGATAAATATTCCAGTAAATTATTTTGACACCTACTTTGATACATGAATAAATTATTTTAATTTTAACTCCTCCAAATGCTAGATAAATGAATAAAATGTAACTAGCCCACAAGCGAGCTGACGACCTAATGGTGACATCAGCAAAACCAAAGGCTTCACCGATGTGTTGCCAAGAAAGAGGACAGAGAGATAGAAAGAATTAAAAGAAAAAAGAAAAAAGAAAATATCATACGCATCCATTATATTATTTATATTATACTATAATACACACACAATACATAATTTTATTGTTAATGATCTTTATTCCCACTAGTTTCGTCGACTAAACAATATTTTACCTGTTGTGAGTTAACTCGGACATAATATTATCATTAGTCATTATGTTACATTTAAATACCTGCCACCTTTTCGTCGACTAATTGTTTAAGTTATATTCTCCAGTGTCCAGCTATATTAATTATGCCACGTGGCTACAGACGAGACAAACAGTTCGATAACCGTGTAATATGCGCGCACTGTCTCTACTTCACTGTTATATTAACTTGCAAATATTTTCGTAATGTCTCGTTATGTTATTGTTGAATGAAAACTGGAAATACAAAGAGCTTGCTATGTGTTAAAAACTACATCATACCAAACTTATTATCTTGAATTTGTAAAAGGATAGTATTTTATAGAGACCTGTATTCACGTAGAAGCAATAATGCAGTTGTAGCCTTATCAGATAAAGGCTACATTACTAGGCTGATAAACACATAAACTATCAAGTAATTTTCATTTAATATTCTTATAGAATTAATATTAAGTTCTGTAGCGCACTTAGCGTCTGAAAATACTGGTCCTTCGAGCCGGATCTAAACTATCTGTAGATCAGCACCTACATTTAACATCTTCTTACATTCCAGTTGACCCCTAATCCTTTATTTGGTACCCATTCAGCAATCAACAGTATGGAAGTCCAGATCCCTCAGTTTAAATTACTGATTTTCAAAATTATTTCGCTTTTTAACTTCCTAACAGTGCTTAAGGTAGAACCTAATATTTAAAGAAATTTTTGATTCACAGTACATCAGATGCCATGATGCTTAACTTAAGCAAAGAAAGTACATCCTGATCAATTAATTTTCTTGGCTAAATTAGTCATTATCGTTCGCAGTAAATTAATGTACACTTTTTGTCTGCTACAGACAATGAATTAACAAGTCCTTGAAGCTAACAATTTTAATCCTCGAGTAAACTGAAAATAATGCACTGAGATAATTAAAATAGGCTACATGAGATATTCAGGAAATTACAAAAGTATTTACAATAGCCAGACATTGGAATTTATTTAACGTATTGTTTTTCGATCCTGGTTCAATATGTTTCGAATACGAATTGCTGATTAATATCATTAGCATACGCTTTTAGCACCATCACGACTTACATACATTTCGGCATGAATGAAAACAAGTATTTAAATTTAGTATAGGTACTTCATTCTTCCGTATGTAAATCGTAAAATAGAATTAAATATGTTAACAATGTTATTTTAGCGATAACAAAAACTTGCGAACTTACATTTCCATAACATTGCAAACGTCAATAATAACAAAGAGAGCTCCATTTTATGGAATGCACAAACACTTAAAATACTTTGACTTTTCTGTTATAAATAAAAACAAACTTGGCACTAGGTACTGGGATATTTGTATTAAAACAATGCGTTGAAATTGTTCCGATGGTACCGCGGTTTAACGCGGTTTAGGTACGCGATCGCACTGACGGCTGGCGCCATGTGCACTACGGACTACGGGTGAGCAGAATGGGCATCTCCAGTCGGGGTCATGATTCACAGGAAGGAAGCCTCGGCGGCGAAGTGGGCATGTCTGAATATCAGAAGCAAGCCTCGGGTGCCGGCGCGTTTGTCCTAGTGATTCACGCGGTCGATGCTGGCGCCGGCGCGAGACAAACTAAGATACTTAAGGCGCGCCAAGTTTTGGCGGTCCCACTGACAAATATGGATTACGAATTGCTTACAACTTTTTAGAGTTCGGCAGTCTCGGCGATTCTAGTCATTATGAATTAGAATTTTATTTGTATGTAACTTACAAGTAGATGTCACAATATTAAACGGCTTCCATTCTTGCTGTACTTACGTGCACTAATTTCTTAACTTCTAAACGGATGCGAATGTTTTGATTATGTTTGGAGAGCTTAATTTTCTTTTAAGTTTTCAGTAACAAATCAAAATTTTTTGTGCGTTAATTTAATTGAAACTATCAGTAAAATTATTCCAGAATAAGTAACTCAAGACTTTCATAGTTTACTAGATGTTGGAAGGTCGGCCAGTGTTTTATTTTTTCAACAACACACTTCATTTGATAACGACCGGTTTATCTCCTAATGTTACGTTATTTATGATCTGACGTATGTGTTACTACAATTCGATAATTTTGTTGACTTCAAAAATGCTCTTCATGTTACTTCGCTTTATTTGTATCTTAACCTATTAATGTACTTGACAAAGATAGATTTACTAAGGCGTTTGTTTAACACACGCTTGGATCTAGTTCAGTTAAAAATAAATAAATATTCTGCAACGAAGTCAAAGTGGGCTGCTAGGTTGTCATTAATAAGATCATTATTGCAGAGGAACCTGTAATATTATCTTCTCAAATGTAGATATTCCAAAACATAAATATTAACTTATATCACTCCTTGAATAAGCTTAGTATTTGTTTACGTTTGTAATGGTCTTCAACACTGTCAGGAAACAGCCCATTAATTTTTTGTAATAAAATGCTCACAATTTTACTAATGGCTTCCTAAAGGGTAACATTAACAAGAGTAATAAAATTATAATTAAGTATTAATTAAATGAAATGAAACAGATTTGTTAGTTAGTGTACACGTAGGACACACCACAGAATACATACTTAATAGTATAGGCCCACACTTGAAAATGTATGGACTATTTATTTGTGTACTGATTAAAAATAAACAAATATTTAATATTAACCCAAGCTTACAAACAGACAAAAAATCTGAAAATCATTGATTGATATTGCGCTCGAGTATACTCGTAATATCTTCCAAGTTCGTACGTCGAGCAGTTACAGTTTTATTATATTTATGACGATGATGATGCTGTTAATGATGATGTTATTGACGAAAAAAAATGAATAAACAGGAGAGAAATCCGTTGAAATGTTTGGAGACTCACTTAAAAAAACTATCTTTCTCTGAATGGCGGCTCTCTGAGAAGTTTTGAAAGCTATTTATCTTATAAGATGAATATTGGTAGCGGTTGCCAAAAATCAAAGTATTTTTTTATTCTAATCATTACAATCTTTAAATTTACCCGAAGTTGAAGCTCGAATCTCTACTTACAATTTGACCCAGTAAGTATTATACAATAAAGACCCAGGTACATCACGGTAGTATACGCTGCATGACACGGTTTGTATACTCTTGAGAATTGACTTTTTATAGAACAACCTGTTTAACAGACTGCTTCCGTTTTCGGACCGAGAGTAATCGATGATTATGTGTTGCAAAATCTAAAAATAATGCAGACCGTCTTCTTCGCGAATCCACATATAAATATTCTTAGTACACTAGCACTTTTTCTTTTGGTGTTTATTAGCTCTTGTAGGTATCTGTTTTTTATCTGCTTCGTATTTATTGCGAAATATATTGTTCATCATCATTACAGCATAGCCAGCATAGTGGATAAGGATATGAATTTCAAATTCGCTGTTTTTCTCTTGAATTCAATTCACGCTGTGAGAGTGGAACGGTTTAAGCTTTTATTTTATTTGAATTTCGGCTGAATAAATATTTTTTGCGGCTGTTTTGATTTTCTGAAGGTAGAGTTGGTGGTTTTTTTTTGTAATTTAGCCGGTCTGTTGTACTGCGATAGACTGGAATAACTTGCAGGGTCCGCGTTCTCCTTTACCTATGACATGCGAGACTTTATGAAGGATTAAATTGGCCTTAATAATTAGTGCGTTCACCATATAA
The DNA here is from genome assembly GCA_963932265.1 of Thymelicus lineola. Classification (NCBI taxonomy): domain Eukaryota; kingdom Metazoa; phylum Arthropoda; class Insecta; order Lepidoptera; family Hesperiidae; genus Thymelicus; species Thymelicus lineola. The sequence continues at coordinate 5,182,196 of OZ010681.1, read as the reverse complement.
CGTAGCGTCTTGAAACCGAACAAAACCCACCACGGATTAAATTTAAAGGTTTGAGGGTTTTCCTCCATTCACAGTCACTGTGTACCATTACTGTAATGACACCGAACAAGTGACAATAATGAATAAGCTTGATTAAATACCGAAATCTTCTCCAACTTGCTACTTGCCTCGCTCAATTAGTCATCATGATCTGTGCTTGTTCTGAGCACTTGTGAGTTAAATCATAGCGAATTTTTCATAGCTTTGAATTTCCTTACATTTCAAAATGTACCTATTAAATTTTTAAACTAAAACTTTTAAACATTTTTTTTGGTATTCAATACTTTGTTGAATTAAGAGTGCTACATAAAATATAAATCATGAGGCAGTCGGCAGTTTCTGGTTATGAAACAGTGCGTGATATCGCAAACCACTTCCTCTACTTGTGGCGATTAATGCACATGTTATGCGATCCGCTATGTTTTATAAGTATGTTTTACGCATTTTATCTGCGCTAATGAGCACATGACACAAATTACTGATTGGAAATGTATTGAAAATAAATGTCCAGCAATTTGTTTTGCATCCGCTGTTTATCATCTGTCGGTTTGTGTCATACTAAGTTTACTGTTGGTTCATATTAAATTTGAATGTAATGAAAATATTTTCACAGGCAGTTTTTTATGCCCATAAATTCCTTATTGATGATCACCTACCACTGCTTATGCTCGTGGACATCTCGCACCCTCAATGGAAGAAACATAAGTTATGTTACTTTGAATTTTAGTTATTAATAAGATTGGAAAGAGGGACAAAAGCTGCATATGCTCAATTTTTTCCAAATTTTTATCATTAATCTTGATGGTTTTGTGCAAGAAATCGTAATGTAAATGACTTTGATTACTTACTGATATTTTAACACTTTTTTTTGCTCTCCTGTAAAATTTCAATTTTCATCTCAGGCCTTTTTTCCACCGAGGGTACCTACGATCTGTAACTATAGATATTAGACCTTGCAGGTAATATTATAGGAATTACGGACCCGCGTAATAATGACTCTCTCATACTTTGACAAACATTTGACGATCGATTCTAGAATGTGAAGAGGGAGTGAATGATTGCTATTTCATCATCTGTTGATCAACAGGACGTCGGGTCGTCGCGTCGGTATCTCGCGAAATGGAGTTAGCTCGTTGGGAGTCGAGGATAGAGCCACCTCAAACTTCATGATATTATTGTGATTGAAAAATTTGTTAATAATGTTATTACAGTCACGTGTATGCTCTGTAAGCTCTGTTATATTCCAAATAAGAACGTTTTTTGGTCAACTAGTAGATTCAAATATTAAACGTTCTTATATTGAGTTCTGTTAATAACTGGATCAAAAAAAAGTTTTCCGTTAGAATTCCAATCACATTACGCGATCGATTGTCTTTATGTATTCATATTGAGTATATTCAATTTTAAATTGCAGTGCCTTCGGCATAACGCTTAAAATTGGTTGTTGGTAAATTTTAACTTCCACTGCCACACGTCACAAGTTCCTTTTTTTCGGAGTCTGGGCAGACGTCCTCGTTAGGTCACATCGTTTAGGGAGTCGACTATACGCTCGAGTCGCCCAGACACCTTACTCGGGCACCTTGATTTTTTGTTGTAGAATCTTGATATATAATACTTAAGAATAAAACAAAAAAACGTTTATGTCTATTTATTTCAGTCATTACGTCGTAGATAACAGGTTAGAAATGCATGTGAATCGAGAAGGCTAAATTTTGGATATAATGTGGGGGACTCTAGAAAAGCTTAACTTCAAATTGTCGACCAAGGTTTACTATGTACATTTTCCGCCAACTTGAAAAAAGGGTTAAATTCTGTTTTTTATAATAACTCGGTTTTCCGTTGAGATACGCAAATTTTGATGCAATATTTTCTGTTGGTTTTTTACCTATCCTTCATCGTTATAGGGATATCGATCAAAAACACCAATTTAGGTAGTGAAAATTGTTTTTTGCTATTTTCTTTCTTCTTGTGATATATATCAAAAAATGTCTAGTATCTTTTTTTACTTAAAATAAGTTAATTCTTGACTACAATCCCACTTGACGTCTACCATACACGTTTTTACTAGAAAATTTCATTAAGTTACGTATAATGATAAAATCTATATCGTGTATATGATACTATATATATTTTAAATGTTCATGTATCAACACTACACAATACATCCGGCGCGGCGTCGACACACTGCTACTTTAGTTTGTCGGCCAGCATAGAGCACCACTGCACTGCCCAGAATAAAACAAAGAAACCTCTGTAGTCCTTAAAGCGCTTAAATGTTATAGATATAATGGCTCACCGCTCACATAACATTGCATTGGAATTATAAATGAAATTCATATGGAATAATCAGAGAGATGGAAAAATATATTTTCGATTGCTCCGTTCGGTTAAAAAATACTGATAAAAGTTATAATTGCTGCACTTATTGCAACTACAACTTTTTCAAGTAACGCGGTGTTGATTTAATGATCTCAGTATCGTCGCATTTGTTTTATAATCTTAAATTTTAACAAAAAAATAACTGACTTCAAATGAAGTACATCCAATAAAAAAAGAATCGTCGAAATCGGTTGTATACGAGTATATTGAGTTATTCGTCCATTTATCACGCACATACTTAATTCAAATTTAAGACTTATATGCTTTTGACATGGATGCCATTGTCAGATCTCGCTCAAATTTATATGAGACCACACGACATGCACCAACTTTCGATTAAAAAAAGAATCATCAAAATCGGTTCACCCAGTCCAAAGTTCTGAGGTAACAAACATAAAAAAAATACAGTCGAATTGAGAACCTCCTCCTTTTTTTGAAGTCGGTTAAAAATCATGTAAATCATAAATTATACCTTTTTATTGCTGAATGGCAATCTGACAAAAATAGTTAATTTGACCTTTGTCTACTTGTACTTAAAGTGAGCATGTATTCGGTCAGTGGGCGGCTATTAAAACAAATGAATTAAGGGTGGAGACAGTGAAAGTCGAACTAAATGGACGATGTCACGCATATTGTATAAGACTCAACGACTTTCGTATTGTTATGTTACTAGGCAGTTGACAGGCCATAAAGGTCACCGCCACCCATTAACATCCATAATCAGGATGGATCAAGTTACTTTAGTCCAAGACGTCAACCCCTGCTCGTAATGCATCCAGCTGAACAACGGACACGTCTCTTTTTTGGAGTTTGTTGGGCTCTGTAAACGGTTCGGCTTAATCCCGACGGTGCTCTTGCTTACTAGGCTTTTTACCTCTCTGGTCATCTACCAAGCCTCTCCCAACACTCCAACAACATCTTTGATCTGCTACTGCTGGCGACCCCATAAAAGGTGTAATGCTAATGCCAGCAGTGTCTAAATAAATTCATGATAAAATTGAGGATGAACGAAGCCCTTTACACCCAAGATACCTTAAAAATTAATATTGATTTCGATTAGGTCCGATAACATGCGTTATAACAATTTGTTACTATCCCCCTGTCTAGACATTGTCAGGCTTGAGTGGGTGTTCATTCAATTAACAATGAACCTCCGGCATTGAAGAGCTTTCTTCGAGCTAATATATTGAGCGTATCCGTTTTTTTATAGGCGATTTAGGGTTACGAACTAAAAATCCTGTTTTGAATTGCAGGTATGGTTTAATATTTGGTTTCAAGCTGTCAAGGCTTTATGGACCTAATATTTTGAATTTAGATGCTTGGAGTAGATGGTAAATTTAGTATTTTAAGTAAGTTTAGTAAAAATGAATTTAGTATGCAATACACTTTTTAATCTTTATTAACACCTCAAATAAATGAAAACATTATGTTACTTGAATGAATGATATATTGGTAGTTTAGTGCTATATCCGTATCAGAAACCTGGTAGTAAGTTTAAGTGCCTGACGTTATATGAACAGCAATTATACTCATAACGATGTTGCTAAATAACTTATCACACATATTTATAAATTGAAATGATTAATATTTACATTACCAGTGTATTTACATTACCTGCATATCGATCATTACTGTAGTCTAATATTATCGCCATAATTAAACAGCATATTTTGCTTTTTTGTAAAACCCTTTGATTTCGCAATGTCATATTGTTGAACTTTAGTTATATTTTTTGTATCGCATAGGTACATATAAACTGTAATATTTTTAAATATTCTCATTTTCTATTAGAATTGCGCTATAATCATCCTTAAAACACCAAATTTCAACCATTAGAATATAATATATACAAAATATGAAATATGTATGTAATATAAAAAATGTACCGTATTAGGTATGTCGAAGCTGAAGCAATAAAAATAAAACAACCATAGTATGTGTTCCAAATGTCAATTATTTTACTAATTTTTGCAGTTACTCATAGTTTTCAATTTTTCTTTTAATCACAATAAGTACTTAGTCATACTTAACGACTAAATATATTAAACTATAAAATAGGTGCTTTTATTTTCAGTCATAAAACCTGAGAATACTTCAATATTTACATAATACATACTATGTTTATGACGAGAGCTATTAAAAATATTGACTATTCATTATTAGCATAAACAAAATACCAGCAATGATTGCATAAGTTTACTTACGTGCCAAGCATAAGTATGTTGGCCCAAGGAACTATTAATATAACAAAAGGTATGTCAATATAACTTTTAACTTTACTATCGGTAGATAGTATATCTCATTATAAGAAACACAATTACTGCGAAATACTAGTTTTGTTTTTTCCTTCACTATACATAAGCACATCAGATACAAAATATACATAAAAAACTTATTTATTCTAAATCAAATAGACAACAACTAGACATATAGACCGTGAAGGTAACTAATATACAGATACACAGTAAAATATGGCGGTTACCATGTCTCGCACCAACAACAAAACTATTTACACACACCATCGATACCATTGAGGTAAGTCTCTCAATAACTAGCAAAATATCACAATGATTGACCTCAGCCTTTAGTCTACCTTGACTGCCAGCCGTTTTAAACACACTATCTACTTAAAAATTACGGATACTTTAAGTGTTTTTATTAGGTAGACCGTCAGTTACTTTTTATGAGGATTCCTTCTTTTTTATGTAACTAGCCGATAAACAAGCTAACTATCCACCTGATCGAAAGCTGCTACGGTCGTTTATGGACATAGTAACACCAAATGAATCACCTATCAAGAGAGAAGAAAAAATACAAAGAATTGGCTCTCAAGCCCCCCGCCAGAGCATTTTCATGAGCTATCGTGACCACTTCCCATCAGGTAGCCACTGCGCTAGTTTTCTATTCTGACCGGACTAGTTTAATTATCTTCGAATATTTTGGTTTATAAAATTTCGCTTTTTACAAATAGGCATAACTAGCTGTTGCCCGCAGCTTCGCACGCAGAAATTATGCCTACCATATTTATCTCATATTTCATCCCCTCGGGGGTTGAATTTTGAAAAATCCTTCCACCTCGCTAATTTAATTATCTACGGATATTTTGGTTTATAAAATTTCGCTTTTTACAAATAGGCATAACAAGCTGTTGCCCGCAGCTTCGCACGCGGAAATTATACTTATTATATTTATCCCCTATTTCACCCCTTTCGGGTTGAATTTTGAAAAATCTTTCCACCTCGCTAATTTAATTATCTACGGATATTTTGGTTTATAAAATTTCGCTTTTTACAAATAGGCATAACTAGCTGTTGCCCGCAGCTTCGCACGCGGAAATTCTTATGCTTATCATATTTATCGCCTATTTCACCCCCTTTGGGGTTGGATTTTGAAAAATCCTTCCATAGTGGCTGATTACGTCATAAGAGGAATATGTGAGTGAAATTTTAAGTTTCTAGCCCTAAAGGTTTGGCCTATGCGTTGATACATCAGTCAATCACTTTCGCCTTTTATATATTGTTTATAGATATGAAGTATTATATAATATTTTGTTACAGTAGCATTGACTGACTAATTTTATTTGTATTTACTACCTAAGGCTGTTGATATACTTCATAAGGTTAAAGACGACGATGACCCCCATGATGTCGGTGTAGCCCTCGTGGTTGGAACTGGGCGAGGAGTTGCATAGGTCGCCGCGGCAGTAGCAATATCTGGAATCACATTATACAATTTTGTTAAATAAAGAACCATGACTTATGGTATTAATAATGGCGTTTGCGAAATAATAAGCTTAATTAATAAGGTTTAAAGTGCTTAGTTTTGTAAGAGTCGAGTATCTACTGTGTGCCATCGAACCGTTTGGATTTGTATATGTGAAAATATTAAGGACATTAATATAATTAAGTATAATTATAACAGAATTAAAAGGAAAACTATCACAACTAAATACAACGAGTAATATTCGACTTTAAATTTATACGTAATTACTAAGTTTGTGCAATAGGGAAAGTTCTTTCAGCGTATTTAATATTTTCTAAAACCCGTGCCTCATAATTTTAAGTTAATTAAAAACAGTTGTAGGTAATTACACCTTTTCAGCTCATAATATAATAAAATAATTACAATATTGTGTAAGTAATTACCATATAGGTCTTGTTTATCTATATAAACAAAATTTATTTTCCTTTCCCCTTAGTATTCTACAACCTAATAAATATCGGCTACTGATTCAATAGACACTATAAAAATAAAATCATAAAATATTATCTAATTATGTGGAACAACATATATTTTTGAAAGTTATAAAACGGCTGCCGTGTGGTAGGAAAATTTTACTTATAATATAATATTTAACGGCTATACTTTACCAGTCGCTTCGCTTCGAGTGTTATTTACAGATTTATTTATATCCGTTGATGAAAATAAAATTTTCTAAAGTTATCGCATATCTTCTAGTGTTTTTTTTTCATTAGTTCAATTGATTCGAAACGTATATAATAGTTCCAATTTATTTTTTTATGTACCTGCTAGGTGTGACCCTTTCCCCTTTGTCGTCAACATGGAAGCAACCCTCCTCATAAGGTTCTACAATTTCTATCTTCCTTAGCCATTTGCCATCTTTGAAGTCTTGGTAGTCGTGCTTCTGCTGCGCGCAATCTCTCAACACTCCATGAATTCGAACTGCAAAATAAATTTTATTAAGATGCATTTTCTCCAATATTTCCCTGAATACGTTTGTGTAATTCTCGATTCTTTAACTTAAGTTACTTGAACTCGACGAATTTTAGCGCTTTTTCTTGCAATGACAGAAAGTAAAAATCACTAAAATTATGCATTTATTTAATGAAACCCTATTAATGGATTACAAAATACTGCTAGCCGCCATGATATTATCTTGAACGCCAATCTGTCTCAATCAGAGCTCGTCTTGCCTGAGTAAACAAACGAATATGACAATACTGACAATGACATCTTGTATATTATTACTCTAGCATCACAAGCGACGTCATGACCCTTTGAAGTGTTTTGGTGCGAATATTAAACTTATAAATTAAAATAATAGTTATCGTTTCATTGCATTTTCTGAGAAAATTTACCATAGTAGTGTATATCTTTTTTCATACCATCAGGAAGTAGAGATGTAAGCAAAGAAAAAGCCCACCGATTTTTTTAAAAAAGCGGATAATATTATTATGACGGGTGAATTTTCGATTGAAAATTAGGGTAATTTTTCGATATTAAGTCAAAATAAGGTGAAAAAATAAATATTTTAAATCAAAAGAATTATAGCATGTTTGGGACATAGAAAGGTAAGTTTTTACAAAATTTCGTGAAAAAAGAAATATTTTTGTAAAAGATAAAAATAAAAAACCAAAAACTTGGTTATTTGAAGTTTTCACATAAATTTTGAGGTTATGTAAAAAAGTGTAAATACAAAAGTTGTAGATCTTTTTATTACCTACAACTCTGCCTTTTAACTTTTTTCCATTAGACTTGTAGTTTTGCTGGAAATTGAGATAAACCGTTTTTTACCCTTAAACCCCCCCTCCCCCCCACTTCCCGACCTCAGATCGCCCGTAAATTATTTTTCCTTTAATTTTTGTTATATTCTCTTCCTTTTGCAATGGGTTTCATCCTACTATTATTTTTTTCATTTTTTTACCGTTTTCAGAGGTATCGGCACTGGCCTATAAAATAAATACTATTTTATGCTGAACTTTATTTTTTTGCTGAAATTGATATATGTTGTAATTATAATATATTTCCCAACAATTTAGAACAGTATTTCAAAATCTGTCATCATGCCTATTACTATGGCCATTACTGTCGTACAATAATTTGTTCATTGAAGCGTAAAATCTAATTAATGTTCCTCTCATGTATTTTTCAAGCGAAAACGAGTGTTATTAATGTGAGTAGAGTAAATAAAATTATAATTATCTCACCTCCGTTCTGAATATCAAGATGAAAGTCCTGTTTCATACACATGGTTGAGTAGGGGCACTCGACGATAAACTTATCCGAGTAATCGAAGTGTGAGCAGAGACGTTTGGTGGTGTTGTAGTAGTGGCCAGGCAGCGGGTTGATGAGGCATTGGTAACATTGTAGCGACAGCACTCCTGCATCAGATTAGAAACTAGTACAGATTTAAAAATAAAAAAAACCCGCGTATCACTAAAAAGCTATCACGATATACCTTTTTGAAATCCTTATTGTGAGCTCTTTAATTTGATACCCATATTGCATTATTCGATTTATTTTTATTTTTTGATACTTCAAACAATGGCATCTCACAGCCACAATATTATATATTAATAATTTATATTAATTTACATATTAATTTCCCTTATCTAAGAACACTTGGGTTATCAAGACGAATCTAACTATATCTTAATTATATAAATCCGTTAAGCAGTTTGGAAGATATGAGGTGCCTAATAAAGAATATAACATGCTACACAAGATACTCGCGAAAAACATAGGCAGTCGAGTAAAAAATTTATATGGTGTCTCCATTTTATCTTGAGTCCAAGCTACCCTTTCTCGTGGAAGACCCCGTTCAACATTAGGCGAGACTCAATTCTTTTGGAGTTCCTTGGGCTCTATACTAAGGTAGCACATTATTAAATCCTGGCGGTACCTACCCCTGCATAAGGTACCTGGCTACGTATAACACTAGTTAAAATTAAAAGTACAATGGTTTAAACTGAAAGTTAATGGCCCTGTTAATTATCAAGGCCATTAACTACTCAACATACATAGAAACACAAATAAAGAAATTCTGAATAACAGCTTAAAATTCGACAGTAATTATCTGTATGATATCTGTATGTGACGTATTTAAATGCGAATTTTACGTTGAGTTACGCCTTTGTATCAACACCAAAAAACATTCAAATAACTTGAGTTTGATTGTTGCAAAATAATCAGTAGACCAACCAGAATAAAAAATGCGTGACCGTCACGGTTGTTCATTGGACGTTGTGTAATTTTTTTAATAAATGATTTAATAAATAAAATTGGTGGGCGTAAACAGTGGCAACACAGTTGATAGTATAGCCGGTGTTGACGAACATACAATTTGTAAAATTGTTTTTGTTCTAAATACATTTTTAAATCTTTTCAATCGATGACGAAAAGGTTTATAAAAAGGGGAACTTTTTTGTAGAGGCTAGGACTGCCGCTCCCTCGCCATTTTGTTATTTATACTAAAAATCACAGAAACTGTAGAAACTCATATAAATGCGTAGAGCACATAAAACATACAAATAATGCCAACAATATTTACCTAGACATTTAGTGATAATCATAATTATGAGATTTTTTATGATTGTTATGTTTCTCATATACCTAGCGATTGTTTTATTGCTAACTTATTTGATTTTTTTTGTCCTATGCCCGTTTGAGTATAATTCACAACTTCAAGAACGAACAAAAAACCGGGCAAGTGCGTGTTAGTCCACCCACAATGTAGGGTTCCGAAGTAGTAAGTTTATCGACTATTATTCATTAACTACTTATGCTAGCATAGCCGTGATAGTTTTCCTAGCAAATTCATCACATAAACTATTTTTGAGAATTTTTCACTTGTTCAACTGCAACCGTTTAGCCAGCAGGGGGGACACTTGGCTCTAAACAAAATTAGCACTATAAAGACAAATATTTCGCAAACGAACCCCTAATTCCAAAAATGGTCTAAGAAAACCCATAATATTTTTGGATGACCTTAACTCAACGATATCCCACACTATATTTTAGGGTACGCGATGAATAAAAAATTGATCTTCACGTTACCTGTAGGGTAAAAAAAGAAATGTTTTTCAATATTTTATTGTACGATTCTGGAGTTTTAATAAATATGTATTGTATTGTATATCCATGCCAAATTACAGCTTTCTAGCACTAAGGGTCTCGGCGCTTTGCTTCAGAGAGACGCCGAACGGACATCATAACAAAACTATAAGGGTTCCGATTTTACTTCAGAACCCTAATAATTGCTGGGAGTGGCTTTGCATAAAAACGACTAAAGTTCCTTATCCCCTTATTTATTATCCGTGGTCCTTCGGCGTGGATCATCGCCAACATCGCCTTAATTACTATTATGTCTTCTGTGGTATTATCACATAATACTTACTATAATACTAACAAAATTACGCGTTAAACCATGCATAATAAAAATTTATCAAGCGAATCGTTCACTCAATTACCGATTGTTCTATTTTAGTTACTTAACATTTTGCACTGATTATTTTATTAATGCTTACAAATAATATGACGATTGACAGTTACTTAGATTTAATCCCAAATTTTAAAAGGCACAGAAGGCATAATAGAATAGGTACTACTAAAAGTAATGAAACAATGGAGTTCCGGCTTTGCCCGCTTATAAAAAATCTTCAGTCTCAATGATATTTTACATGAATGGCAATTCATAAGATGAATGCAGTCTTCAAAAGTTCAAATACAAATAATACAATACATCTGTTAAAGGACGATTAGAAGATTAAAACTCTATTACATTGATTACGGATGTCCAAGGATTACAATCAGGTGGAAGAATAATTTAAAAAAATCACGTAATTAAATCGATTTCACCCTCCTAAATATTGTGTAATCCCATAATTTATCGTACCTATGTTATCTTTCTCTTGATTGCTCATTAATTTTTAATTAGATAAAACTATTATATGATTACACAATATTCTTAAAGAAACACACAAATTAATTTAACGGAACTAAAATTAATTAGTAATTCATTTTAATTTAGTTACCATATATCAAAACAATTATTTATCTTTAATTTCTCGGCAAGGCGTGTATAAGTATTTGTGATTTTATTAGTGATCAACGATAATACTCATATTGAGTTCTGATACAACATGGCCCTTTTTTATAAGATTGGTAAATGAGATCACTGTATTATAATGCACAATAATATGTGTATTGTCGATGAATCATAGGCAGCCCATCTTGAACTCCCACGCAGGTTCACATTACGCATCGAGGATCAACGGACTTTCTCGGAAATTGATACTGAATTGCTTTACAGTATAGCGCTTTTAGCTGTTAAAACCCCAGTGTCTGCAAGGATATCAAACGTAAGGATACAGCCGTTGGAATGTTTCACACAATAATTGTTTTCATATAAGGAAAAAGTCTTTCTCTTACGAACTATGCCAGACATTGCAGTGTCGCGGCATCACGTAGTATATACTGAGCATTGGACCAAATGGACCAATTTGAGTGCTTCGTTTTGAGTTCGTGTTAGCCCTGTCCTAACGCAGTAATATGTAAGTCAATGATTATCTGTGGTTTTTCGATTTAAAATCTAGTCTGTCATGGTTGTTACAAATATGCTAGGATATTTTGTAACAATTGTAACCCTATTACCTAAGTGTTCCTGCGTTGGCATTGAATATTACGACGATAAAAATGTGCCAGAGGAACAGACAGATTTTGTACAGGTTCCATATACTAGAGCCACGGGTAATGAAGATAATTTGTCAAACGCCAACATTTGGGAACACAATGTCACTGATTTCTCTAATACCAGTTATACTGTAAAATATACGAGTATAAGACGTGATCATTTTTCTCATGGTAGAGTGTTTGATATAAATTATGGAACTACTTTGTTAAATTTAACTTTAAACGATGATTACAAAAATACGAAATTAAAAACGTCTCCATTAGAGGCATTGAAAGAATATGAGTACATATACGAGGAAGAGACAAAACCATTTATTTCACGACAAAATTCACCAAAATTGGAGCAGAGTACTCCAATTAACAATTCGATGTCCAATATAAAAACTTCACTAATAGAATTTTATAATCTAGAACCAGCTGTGCAACACAAGAATTTTAACGTTCAGCATAATTATTCTGAATGTTACAGTGACTGGTACGTAGTAGAAGATCTGCCGTGTTGGGAATTACCGGTTTTATATGGAGAATTTGGTAAACAGAAAAAAGCTTCTGAAGTATTTTTAATGCACGGTGGAAATCTGAAAAATGTAATTGAAAAGAACAATACGAATAAATGGAAATATACGAGCAGAACTACCAGTATCCCACTTATATATTATACTAACAAATGGTGTAAATCCTCCCCATGCTATGGAGACCACACCCTCTGTCTTTTTACTGACAAACGCATGTCAGGTATGTGTGATGAAGGTTATAAAGTCGAAGTGCCTAACATTTCTGAACAAACTGCTTTAGTTAATAAATTAAACTCTATGCGGAATAAAATTGCCAATGGTGAATCTGACAGGTATTCACACCTTCCTCCTGCGGCTAATATGAAACAGATAATATACGACTATGACCTAGAAAATTTTGCAAGAGTGTGGCTTCTTCAGTGCCTGCCTGGACCCGATCCATGTTCTGCGCTGGATGGAACTTTTGTAAACCAATTAGAATGTACCAAGTTCGCAAAATTTTGTTGTGTCAAATCTTATTCAGCTCAGTACAAAAAGTGGTAAGTAGAAAAGCGTATGTATGTCACATCTTTATTTTTATAATATTCAATTTAAAAAATGTTATTTGCAGTACTCCAAAACCAGAATGTTTTACTCCACCGGTTATCGGCTGTCTTTATGTCTGGTTCTGGAACGCCGGCGATAATCTAACATTTACAGACATCCAGTGCGGCCATACATCTGGACTGACTTACAGTACTGCTCAATTACTGTGGGCTACAACTTCCAAAATTGGATGTGCATACGGTAAAAACACTAACGGCGATGTAAGAGTCATATGTAATTTCTCACCAGGAGCCCCATATGCTCTAAATGCAAGATTATTCTGTGGAATATTGAATCTTAAAGGCGGGACTGAAGTAATTAATGAAGAAAATATTAGCGATAGTAATTTTTTAAAGTCTTACGGAATCAATATCGATAACGTTATTAAAAGACATGAATCGAAAAGGACCAATATATCAGAACCCCAGGAATCTAAATTTAAGTTTAATAAAGAGAATAATGTTTTATGGGGAGTAGAAGTTCTACATAAAATATACAGAGAAAGCCGGTTAAGAGAAGAACTTAAAGATTTTAGAAATGGAACGAAGGATATGATTGCCCGGTTAGTCGTTAAATATACATTTATTGAATTGAACGGCGCTAAATGTGATTCTGATGAGCCTATTTACGTAAAAGGATCTCCGGGCTCTTTATGTGTGGAAAGAGGTAGCCGGTACAATAGTTTATGCTATGATTTTGGTGATCCAACCCCGGGATATAGATTAGTGGCGGTCATAGCTCCAATTGCTCTGTTCTTTCTTATATTGTATGATTTATTTAGTGGCATAGTCAGGCAGACTAATTACTAATTGATTTTATGTATGTGTTTATGTGAACTAAGCCTTGAAAATTATTAAATCTGTGTTGACCCTGCGATACAGCAAAATCAAATAATTAATGAAAAGTAACAATGTATGTACAGAATGACTCATGACTCCTGTTATGACATTATTATTCTGAAGTCGTATTTAAAAATAAAGCGTGAGTCAGAAAATAGCTGCAAACTAAGCTTTATTGTGCTACCCATAAAAACACTGATAATAATTTTATACTTTTAGAACTTTACGAAATTATTATTCAAAGTAATTTACTATTTATTACATGACGTAAAGTAATGCTATAAACGTATCGTATTACTGATTTAGTTATTTGTTAAGAAAAACTGTCTATGCTGCTGCATGATATGATGAAAAATCCTGAATGAACATTTAGCTAATCTGGCTTTGATTTATTATTTAATGTTTACGCAATAAAAACAAAAATGTCGTAATTTATTCATATTAAAATATTTCTGTAATTGGCGCAAACGGCTACGCTAGCGCTATTTCTACATAGCCTATACTTGAGTGACTGGTAAAAAAGCTGTGTAATTTTTGCGTTACTGGACTCGTAACTATTGTTTTGTGTTATTATACTCTTCCATATTGTAGAGAAGATCACTTATTCAACTTTTCGAATCGCTATAACTCAGTAATGGTGATTCTTAGAAAACATTGAAAAACATTTTTATTGATTTATATGAGCTACATTTTTGCTAACATACTTTATTGATACAACTTACCGTTTGAAATCCCACTTTATCATTTGAGGGTCTGTGCTCGTTATTCTAGAAATTACAAAGATAGAACTACATGCCAATAGTTGCACAAAAGCGTTCAAAACATTAATATTTACTACACTTTTGATAAAAGATTCATGCTGATTTGTGTCAATTATTACGCTGGAGTACCGTTACCAGAGATAATGCCAAGATAGATATTCTATAGATGATGATGTTATACAAACAATTACATAATATGTCAATTAGTATCATTTTAAATCTCTACAGTCGTTTACGCGTGATACTAACAACATACAAGGCTAAATTCAAATTCTAGAAAAATATATTTTACCATTATTCGATAACAAATCTCACATTAAAATACCCAAAACACTGATCTTCTGACCCCGACGCATCTCGTTATTTCATTGCGTTGTTAATTTACATGATCGCTCCACTTAGTAATCTCGAAATTATACACCAAATCTTCCTAAAACATCTCGATTATTGAAGATCGAGATCTCGTTCTTTATTTTGTCCATGTACGTGTATGTAAGCGATTACCGGAAAGTGTTGTGTGACGTAATCATGATCAACATCAATGCCATGAAGCGTGAAGCATGTCGTACGCACCTCTTGCGGCCAAGGACAATACGAGTGTCACGGCCAGAAGACATTGCTCCATGCTTGTCGTTTTCACTCTCACTGTCGGCAGCGGCTATGCTTGAACCAGTTTCCGGAGCCTGCGCAATTGACCCGTTCTACCATTTGTATCACAATAATTTTGTCGTTGCTGCAATATCTTCGAGTAGTGCTGACTGCTGATCTATCTGTAAACAATCGAAAAGCGAATCAATTAATTTGTGGGATTGAAAATAGTCACCAATTATTTCAACACTTTCGCTGCAATTATCAATAATACAATTGGAAAACGTGTTGTTATGAAGGTTATTTGGTTTAAACTAGATCATTTTCGTCTTTCCAGCTAGTAGATGACGCAAATAGTAGTTGTAGAATTTTAATGTTTATCTTATTTAAGTAGACTCGTGTTATTTATCGTTCATAGAAGTTTCTTCATAAAGGAAATAATAATTAATATTAAATCAACCGGATTCAAAAATGTGGATGTATTTATATTACTATTATTATTTATTTAGTTATATAATCGTGGATCCAAAGAGGACTGTGCCAATCAATTTTCTTACACATTTGTCCTGTGCCCTATCTGTCTATCTTATTCTGTAGATATAAGTGGTCACGTTGGATCGTATGGCGTAAAGGTAGTTTCAGAGTGGCGGTTTCGTATCCTTTTAATTTAAACCTAGCTCTACAACTTTCACGTCTGAAATAGGACCCACAGGCAATGATATTGTATGTATAGTAAAACGTCTTTGCCCATTATTATTTCGCCCATTGAAGACCAGCTGTTATTCTTCTTTTCAAAAACTCTCATTTAATTCACTTTCACTCTCGATGAAAATACCTTTATTATTTTAAAATATGTAGGTACCTAATTGTAATTAAAAATCTCATGGTATGGTATAAAAATTTAAAATTATCTTGAAACTTTATGTGGTGTTGTTAGTAATGTTATACTGTTAGTTCGATGACCATTAAAACACGTGACAGTTCGGATTTTCATTGTGTTTGACATTGCGTTTGTTTGTGCAGTGTAATTTGGCTCAGTTGTATAGTTCTCAAGGTCCGCGTGTCTGTGGCTAGCGGCCTTTCGTACTGTAAACGATAGTACACGTTTCGCAATACGGACGTACAAATTTAAATTATTTACTAATTGCTATGCGAAGTGCAAGGTTTGTTTAATTTATACGATATTTATAAGAGCGCCACACTCATTCATAATAATATTTATGACCTCGAACTGGTTGTATTAAGATACTCACATTTGTAGAAGATAAATTCTGTTATTTGTTGATATGTTGAAAATGAATAAATACCAGTTAAATGAACGAACTCGTTAGATGTAATATATTTCAGGTTTTTTAATGTGTTCAAAAACTAGCCTTAGTTTTATCATAGATGTCAAGTTCAAGTGTAGAGCTGTGGCTACTTTCAACGGTTCTAAACTCTACTCTGCGGTTTCTAAACTCTACTCTATAGTGTAGAGATTGTAAACGTTAGGATTATGTTTCAGTTTCCATAAGCGAAGGGTGGTTACTAGATTTATACTAAAATTATCGATTGAGAGATAATGTTTCTTACTAGTTTCGTTATTTTTTGCAAGGTGAATATAATCACAACCATCTCTTTAACATAAAATGTGTGACAAGGATGCCTATCGAAAATCATTGTTTCAAGGTTTCATAAGAGTGGCCATGATGTAAGTATCCGTTCACTGGCAAGTATTGATTAATGATAAGAGTTAAGACTAAGTTAAACGTAGGATTTATTATATCCTACACTAGTGCACACGCAGACAGCTGTGTAGTAGTAGTAATAATAGTAGACAGATATACACCTTTATGAATTATATTTTGAACTAGCTTATCAGCGAACTTTATACCGCCTAACAACTCTTCTTCCTCTCCCTCGACTGACAGTTATAAAATAAAATAAAAGTTATGTTGCTAAGAATGTTATGTTGCTAATGTTACATTAGAAATATTAATATGGCCGTTAAAGGTGATCGCACATAATGTCAGCATCGCACGCGCCGCACGCAGTGTACGCGCAGCATTTACTGATAGCCTCGCACATTAGCGTCATATGCGCCGCCGTAGGTACATGCCATACGCATATTGCCGTTGGCAATGCCTAGTATTGCCAACAATTTTTGCAGTTTTTCCTAACCTCTAGTGTGAAACGATGCGGTGACTGATTGATTCAGCTATGGAAAAAATGTTGTAATAGCCTGCATATTGGCAAAGGAAAAACAAAATAAAATTGAAATGAAAAGAAGATTCTGGGTTCATAATATCAATGTCTGTGTAATAACAACAGACATCTACTTTTTTAATACTTTATGATCTTTTGTGATGCTTTGCTTTAGCGTCTATCCAGCCTTTTTTATTCTAGTGATTTGGATTCTGCTTTTTTGCTAGTTATTATTTGCACCTAAGTAATTTAAAACATTAATATTTTTTTTCGACTTTGTCTCATATTTCAGTAATGTGGTTAGTGATCGCAGTTTGAGGAACGCCACTGCTAATCTCAATGTCCGAATACAATGACGGATAGACATAAACATCTCCTCACAGGGATACTTTACTATGAAACGTTTCTCATGCGTTTGTCAAAAGCATCGTGGCATGGTAACACTGAGTATCAGCACGCGCTCTACGCGCTGCATTATATGACGTCATCAGCATGCGTTCTATTAATTCGTATACCTACCGCATTTTTTGAAATGCGGATGAAATGTGCTGGCTCTCATGATTACATTTAATATACCTATTCTAAATGCGGTGCGTGCGGCGCGTACGATGCTGACATAATAATACATATGTGCGGTCACCTTAAGTTTTGTTTAATAAATACCAGACAATTAATTTTGACGTGATCTTTTACGAATGGCGGAAAGAATTTCTTGAATATTAACATAGTATCATAATATTATATACTCGTAAATATTTATTTGCTACATAACGTGTTCAATAAAAACTTTGTCTACTATTATAATACCACTGAAACTAAGAACGTATTTTTAACTATATTAAATTTTACTATACGACACAAAAAATCACTTATAAAACTTTGATAATGTATCCTATTACGCCGCAAATTTAATTTGCACATACCTTTGCATAACATTACGATGCCATTTATTTTTATTTCGAAAAAAAAAACAATATAAGTGGCACAAAATTTATTATTATACGCAAACTTTATTAGGTGCGTGTGAATTGACCTAAATGTTTTAATTGCAGACATTGTCGAGAAAAGGCGTTCCCACCGATCTTGATAATTGTTACTCACATAGACCTAAAGATGTTACGCATACAATAGTTCTAGAAGAATGTGTGATACGCCACTGCAAGATATTACAAACAATAATTGTTTACATGGCAAATACACGTCTTTTTGTATGCAATATCACGAATTAACACGTAGCAATAAATTACACAGATGTGTATGGAAATAATTATCTCATATTTTATATCTGAGTTATAAAAACAATGTTTAACTCTCTGATTAGAACTGCGTATTTTAATAAGAAATTTTGACTCGACTAGGCGAAATACGTCAGCCCCAAACGGATTTTTTTCACGCTAAGTTCATCAATAATTATGTCTAAAATTTTCTCAGAAAGATAATTATACTATTCGACATATAGGATGTTATTTAGTGTTAATAATCGTTACTTTAAGTTAAGTTTGCGTGTCACACGGAATCGGATTTAATCATACCTATAGGTAAAGATTACGTGTGAAGAGTAGTTGTAGTGACACTAGAAAATGAATATTTAAATTTATGTGAATAGTATTTGGAGGTCTATGTCCAGCAGTGGACCTCCAAGGGGATGGATGGATGGATGGATGAATACTGTTTGGTCAGTATTTGGTCGTAAAGATTTTCATTGAGTCATAATATCAAAGGTTTCTGTCTGATTATTCGATTGTAAATGCCTTTATTAGGTGTTATGCCTATTAGGAAAACTACTGAACTGAAGCTACTGAAAGGAATAAATCTATTGATACGGAAAATTATATGTAATGTAAGAACATAATGTGATAAATCGTTTTATTTAATTGAGTAAACCACCTTTTTCAAGGAAAGGATGTTGTTAAGTATCATCATTTTATCTTTGCTTTTAAATAGATGCTGAAATGTAATCTCTGGTTACATTTTACAAGTCACAAATTTAAACGGTTGGAAATACTTTGGACACGTAATAAACATGTCTTGTACCTAACGTTGGATTATACTTAACTGTCACTTATAGTTTGTGGTTCATTTATTTCATAAATGCTGTGACCTGGATGTGCTCACAAATACTTATATACATTTTTAGGATAAAAGATCTGACTGTGCTATATGAAGTATATTCTGTGTAGTATTTCACAAGACTCACAAGAGTCGTAAGCCTTCAAGATAATCTTTCGACTTTCTTATATAACTTATGTAAATCAGTTGTTTTGGGTAGGTTTACCGTCGTGTTGTGGTTTTGTAATTTTCAATACAATTAATTATATCGTACCTAAGGGCCTGCGTATACTTCAAAGTTATTTTTTTATGTTCTTAATGCACCTTTGACCTATATGGTGGACTTCGGCTTTTACACGTCTTTTTGTGGATAGCCTGAGACAGCAGTAGGATAGTCAGGGCTGTGATGATGAATTTCTTGGATTAGCAAAATTACTTCGGTTGGACTTCCCTTAGACTGATTATATCATCGGTTATATTGGTAATGACTCGTCGCGTTCCGGCTGGGTGCTTGAGAGCCAGTTCTTTCTTTCGTTTTCTTGTCTCTTTCTTGATCGGCAACGCATTAGTGTTGACTGTTGCCTTTGATGTTACTGATGTCCATATGCGACGATATCCACTAACCATCAGGTGGATCGTCAGCTTGTTTGCCAGCTATCTCCATAAAAAAACCTTAGTTCAGATTTTGATTCTAACAATAAACTCGAAGCCCAATGAATAGCGTCCGGTGTTATTGATTGACTGAGTTATCAATTTTGAAACAAATCGATAGTTGGGTGGTTGTTTTCTAAAGCACTTTTGTGCATCGAAGGCCACATTAGGTAACAATGGTTTAGCTGTTCGAGTAACATAAGAACTTTCGAAACTACTAACTAAAAACTAGAGCCTATTGGTAGCTCATCGACATTTCGACACTGGAGCACCGAGGTGGATTACTATTGGCTTCAATTATAAGGAAAGATGAGGCTCATGACTTGCATTAGCCAGTGGGTCACTCATCTGATGAAGTCTTTTCACACTTGATGCTAGAATGTTCATAAAAAGAGCCCCCCTTGTATCCCTGCTAGAGCATCGAGCCCGGGTTTACCCGGACCGAAAAACCCGGGTTTTCCCGGTTCTGAGGATTACAAAAAAACCCGGGTTTTAAAAATCAAACCCGGGTTTTTCGGTTTTGTTTTAAATACTTTTGTTTTTGTTATTTATTAAGTTTAAGCCACAAGAGAGAAGAAAGTGGGTCCCTTCGGAATTGGACGACGGAACCACCGAGGACACTTGTTGGCTAACTTTTTGGAGAAGGAAGATCTCTTTATGATGAACTCCTTCTTCATAAAGAAGCCTCAACGCAGGTGGACTTGGATAAGTCCTGATGGTTCCACAAAAAGCGAGATAGACTTCATTCTGGCAGACAAACAGCACATATTTAATGATGTCTCTGTGATCAGCAGGTTCAAAACCGGAAGCGCACCGTCTTGTGCCTCTTACACATTAAATATCGACGTGAAGCTGGAACGGTCATGCCTGATGAAGCCTATGCTTCGTCCAACACCTGTCTAAATCCAGGGATCCGAAAACTTTCAACTTGAGCTGCAAAATAGTTTTGCGTACCTAGAATCATGCACGTCGGTGGAGGAGTTTAACACCAGGAATCAGGATGGTAGCGACTGTCCACGAGGTAAGGTCGAAGTATTTCAAGACCCACCCCAGTGGTAGATCTCAAGTTCTCTCAGAACAAAGTCTTGGTCTTATGAGAGATCGACGAGAACTATGTGTGCAGTCTATGGCGGAATACCGACGGCTCAATGAACAGATCTCCAAGTGTAGGCGACGCAATTTGCGCAAGCACAACGCAAATCCTGTAAAAAATACAATAGAGCGAAACCAGGGCTCCAAAGTGTTCGCCAGAGACCTGTCTATTGGGCAAAGTCAGCTCACAAGGTTGAAGACCGAGTCCGGCACCATAGTTACGTCAAACCTGAAGTTCTAAGAGAAACTGAGAGGTACTACGGACGGTTGTTTACCTCCTCTCAAGCTCCACCTCCCAGTGAGGAGAGCGACAAGAGAGCTAAATTAACCCGATACTACACAGAGGATATCCCGGACGTCAGCCTGTATGAGATTAGAAAGGCTCTCAAACAGCTTAAAAACAACAAGGCACCGGGAGATGACGCGGTATCACCGCCGAGCTGCTAAGAGCTGGGGGAAACCCCTCCTAGTGGCGCTCCAAAAACTGTTTGTTACCGTCATCCATACTGGAACTACCGCGGGAGCGTGGAGCAGAAGTATGGTGACTCTATTTTTCAAAAAGGGCAATAAAGCCCTTTTGAAGAACTACAGGTCAATCGCACTTCTGAGCCACGTTTATAAGTTGTTTTCGAGGGTGCTCACAAATCGCATTGCCCGCAGGCTTGACGACTTCCAGCCTCCCGAACAAGTAGGATTCCGGAAAGGCTACAGCACCATAGACCACATACACACACTGCGGCAGATTATACAGAAGACCGAGGAGTATAATCTGCCGTTATGTGTCGCCTATGTGGACTATAAGAAAGCCTTTGATTCTCTCGAGACCTGGGCAGTACTAAATTCTCTTCAGCGGTGCCGTATCGACTACCGGTATATCGCGGTATTGAAGTATTTGTACTCATCAGCCACCATGTCTGTCAAAGTACACGACATAGCCACGAACCCCATCCAATTGTAGAGAGGTGTCAGGCAAGGGGACGTTATATCCCCAAAGCTGTTCACCGCTGCGTTGGAAGATGTGTTCAAGCTGATGGAGTTGAAACGACGTGGCATTAACATCAATGGCGAATACATCACACACCTGCAATATGCCGATGATATAGTCATCCTGGCAGGATCCCTGGAGGAACTAGGTACAATGCTCGGGGACTTGAACAGCGCCTCACAACGGGTGGTTCTTAAGATGAATGTCCATGTTACACCCGTACCGGTTGTTTGTGACGGCGCTGCTCTCGAAGTTGTAGACGAATACAATTACCTGGGACAAGTGATCCAGATGGGTAAGTCCAACTTCGAGAAAGAAGTCACTCGTAGAATCCAACTCGGATGGGCTGCGTTCGGGAAACTGCGTCATATCTTGTCGTCCAAAACACTACCTGTGCCAGTGCCTGTGTGCTACTGTGTGCTAGTGCCTGAAGTCGAAGGTGTTCGAGCAGTGTGTGTTGCCAGTGATGACATACGGATCCGAGACGTGGTGCTTCACTATTGGCCTAATACAAGCTCAGAGTAGCGCAGCGGGCTATGGAGAGGGCTATGCTTGCTATTTCTCTAAGTGATCGCATCAGAAACGAGGAGATCCGTAGACGAACAAGAGTAACCGACATAGCTCAAAGAATTAGCCGGCTGAAGTGGCAATGGGCCGGCTACATAGTGCGAAGGACCGATAACCGTTGGGGAAGAAAGGTCCTCGAATGGCGCCCGCGTCTCGGAAAACGGAGTACAGGACGCCCCCCGACAAGATGGACCGACGACCTGAAGAAGACAGCGGGCATCCGCTGGATTCAGAAGGCTCAGGACCGGTCAGAGTGGCGCAAGTTAGGGGAGGCCTATGTCCAGCAGTGGACCTCCAAGGGCTGATGGATGGATGGATGGAGATTACTTACTAAGTTTTAAGATATTCTGAAGAAAAAATAAATCTTTATCACTTTTTTAAACATTTTAAACTGTTTTTGTAATTTTTAAAGTACTATTTCATTTATTTAAATTCTTCCTCATCCTTTATAATTTGTTCTCATTGCAGGAAATCGATATATAAACGCAGATTAGTGTATTTTAAAAAAATACAATAAAAGGCTCGAAAAGCTCGAAAAAACCGGTCTACCCGGGTTTTGATCTTCTTAAACCCGAAAACCCGGGTTTTCAAAATTGAACCGAGCTTCGATGCTCTAATCCCTGCTAACAGCTATAGATATAGGTTTCCGTGTTGTATCTCCTGTGTACGAAGCTACGAAGTACTCTCAACAAATAATGGGCCACATCCGACACCCTTTGGCTCTCTGAAGGAGTGACTTCCTGAAGGTTTTGGCTATTAAGTATCGTTCACTTCACAATTTTCAATAAATATATTTATGATGAACGTAGCCATTTTATTTGCGTATATTTGGCTCCTGGAACATTCTGCAGTTTTGAGAAGAATATTAACTGGTTGTTATTAGTATCTTGCAATTATAAATTAACATAATTTATACAAATTAATTTATTTAATCAACATAATTTGTATAAATTATGTTAATTTAACAAAAAAAAATTAAAATTTCACAATGAAAAATTATGAAATGATAAATGAAAATTCTTATTTTTTAACTGACTTCAATAAGAAAGAGGAGGTTCTCAATTCGTTTGTATTTTTGTTCCCATATTCTCATGATGAGTTCCATGATGAATTAAGGGAACTCCGCAAATATGATAGGTAGGTACACACATGACTATTTTAATATAGGTTTGTTTTTCGAAAAAAAAATTCATTGATATAGGTTTTTTGGTTTTAGATTTTTGGTAATACATTTTGGAAAATAACGTCTGAGTTGGATGTCTTAGATTTTAGGTAGACACATAGATATCTTACTTATTTATACTATTATACTACTTATTTATTCTAAGAAGTTACAAGTCCTCACCAAAATATTCTTTAATGCATAAGCTACTTTAAATTACTTGTAAGTATATTATATCCCAAGTTTTTAAGTACCTAATTAACCTTGAAAAAGTAAACGTTCTTTTCAGACAAATGCATGTTAGTAACACTTTTTGTACAGTATTTCTTTATTACCTTTGCTGTTAGTAGTTGATAAGATTTTATGATATCAATATAGCTACTATTATTTTCGGTCTATTGAAAATTTTGATAAAACTTTTAACTTAAATGCTAAACCATGTCATTTAATTACTATTGAAGTGGTAGTGTAGTGGCATTGCCTAGTTATAATATCTCATCATTACATCATCATCAGTGGCCTGAATGTTATAAAAACAAATATTATAGATAGAAAAGGCGTCACGATGTTGTTCTACCCTTGAATAAAACCCAGTTAGCTCTTGTCAATAGAGCCACGGTAAAGAGAGCTGAATAAACGGTTCAGAATAAATTGATTGATATTTACTTACACTGTATTCGTAAATACCGCTGTAGGTACCGATGATCTGTGTAAAGTGTTTCCTTGGTCAGTAATTAAAAGATCCTTTGAAACTTGTCAATGTTAACATTTAAAAACTACTCGAGGCCGCTTGCAAACATCCATTAAATCCAGGGGTGTCACAGACCGATCACTAATATTTGTCACTAGTAACGATACGAACCGGTGTCGTGTTTATTGCCGTGGTGTTTCGAAACTTTTTCGCCGGTTAACCGGCCGCGCGCCTACTGTCGCAGCTACCAATATACTGCCATGCCGACCATGCCTATGCCTCGGAGTTGCCGCCGCGAATCTCACAAGGACTTGTAGTCTTGTATCGTACAACGTAACATATCGTGTACTTGACCGCCAGATCTAAATAAACTTCTGACTTCCACTAGTTCCACACCATTATGGAACCTCGCTGTAAATACGCTGTAAGCGCCGTTTGTATACGGAAGTCATTACAACCCGCGAGCCCACTAAGATTCGTTCTTTACCGTGGTATATTGGCCCATCTGCATCAAAATTCTTATTTGTGTCGATTTTGTCTCTAGCATTCCACACGTGGAATTTTAGGACTGTGGAATTGCAAAATTGAAACCGGTCTGCAAACTCGACCTTAGCGTTTGTCTCACTCGGCCAGAAAGTGGGTTTATTTTCGTAATTCTGTCTAGGCCTATTGCAATATGTGATAACGTCTTATATCAAGAAGAATGATATGCCACAATTTAAAAGATATATTTGCCAGCTTGTTAAGTCGATAATATTATTATTATAAGTACTAAGCTTCTTTTTTAGCTGATGCCAGCAAAAACTTCGTTTGGAAAAAATATTTATAAGCTTCAGATCAGACAGGACAGAGGAACTCCTCAATTGTGAACAACACAAGTATTTTTTGCATTAATGCACTAACAGTATAGTATATGTTTTTAGCTTTTATTACTTATTTTTATTTATATTATAAAGTATATATTAAATTATGTATTGAATTACTATTGACAATAGGTAGTTGTTTTGTAGCTGCAACACTGTGCAGTGTGCACTGTGCATATTGCATACCCTTCACACCGAGGTCGTACGTATTTGTAATCACACAGGTGGACATTATAAGACTGGAAACATATTATGTGTATTTATGAGTGTTATGTGTAATAAATGTAATTATTTCACGAATGTTGCCTTGACTCTTTGGAGAGCCTGCTACGAAGGACCATTATTATGATAAACTATGTCGGAGGCTGGAGGAAACCGGTTTCATTTAAAAAGCAATAATGCGGAGATGATTTTAGACCACTAAAACTATGCATTAGGCACATTCGGTCCATTCATGAAGTCAATTTTAATAATTAAAAGTGTTTTCATTTGTTGCACCTACCACAATTTTTCATCATCACCAGGGTTGACTGGTAGAAAATGCCACTAGGCATTAAGTCCGCCTATTGTAATTCAGTGTATGAATGCAATAAAGTTTAAATAAATAAATAATTTGTACACAAAGTTTTGTTCAGATTAGGTTGAAAAACTATTTTATTGACAATTTGACAACTCACATTATATTTAAAAAAAGTCATGTAATTAATTTGACTACGTCAAAGTTGTCGACAGAACTAACCTAACCTAACCAATTCCATTTCAGTTCTGAGGTTTTTTTCATAAGCCCCCAAGGCTTCGCCATTTGTATTTTCTATTATTATACTTATTAAGAAGATAACTGACGCATTAGCCTGTTTACAAGGAACTTCCCCGAAGTCCGACGCGTCAGTCCGACACGTCTGCTATTTACGCAGTAACTTCGGGTGGCTGAAGCGTCGGGTATCTTCTGTTCTATACTATAATAAAACTCGAAAGTGTCTGTTTGTCTGTCCGGGCATCACATAAAAACCCTTGAACGGATTTCGATGAAAATTGGTAAAGTTGTTACTGATACCTTGGGTCATATTTTGGACAATTTTTCATCCCGGAAAATTAAAAGGCTTCCCGGGAAAACAGGATAAATTTTGAATAAGTTAAAACATAATTTCCGTATGCAAAGCTGCGGGCAACAGCTAGTTAACAAATATGCAAGCCGGCACCCTGTTTGTTGTTTATCACAAAAACATTATTATACGTATTTCATAGAACTAATAACGCTTCATTTGTTATAAGGAAGAACTAGTGAACATTATAATATTATATCATCTCAGCAACGTGAGTAGATTAATACGGTATCGAATAAAAAAGTATGATGTCATCATATGATTGACTCAGTTTAACTTAAGTATACTTAATCTCAATCAATCACTCAAATAATTAATTTATCACTTGCTCCGCCGAAGGAAAACAGGGGTTCCCTGTTTTTGTGTTGCACAACTGAGGTTTCTTCAAAATGTTCTCAAAGGTGTGAAGTGGCAATTTTTTCTTGGCCAATAATATTAATCTGCTCTTAGCCACCGTGGCGGACTAAAGGCATTAGTCCCTCCCATGAGCGGTAACCAGAATCCAGTTAAGAGCTGGAACAGCTGTGGATTCTGATAGTTTGGTATACTGAATAAAACATGTGATATCATATAACATAATACATTGTAGTATCATTCATTAGATCTGATAATGCCATCCGGCCTGTAACTGCAGTCGGTCGTGGCCATGACAATCAACCACTTGGCTCCCGACCTAAGGGATCAGACACGTTTCAATAACATTATATCATTAACAATTGTTTATTACGTAGTAGTGACGCGTAGCCGCGTAGCACGCATGTACGAGTACGTTTAGTAATGTATGGGACTGTAATTTTAAACAAAAATATTCGCATGTATTTGAGATTATATTTAAAATAATATACAGGTAAAGGTCCATGTATAAACCCTTTTCATTACAAACATAATAGAAAACGATTAATATTCATAAGTGAATATTAATCAATCCGCAAACGTAATAAATACGTAATAAGTTAGTGATTATTTCGCGTAAAATCTTTTAATTAATAGCGGTGTCTACATAACTCGAGCAGTGAATCGTGTAAATAATTGGTTTCGGATTGCTCAAGAGTTCTTTCACTTGAAGGGCTACTTACTCGCTTGTTGGCCGGGTTGTTCGTATTCATAATCAATTGCTTTTATTAGTTCTCGGTTTGATTGTATTGCCTGGATTTGTTATTTTGCTAGAAAACTCCTTTAGGTTACTCCTATACTGTTAAAGTTGTGTATAGCAATACAACATCGAAGTTTTAAAACAAGTGTTTTATTTTGCAATAATTTTACAAAATATAAATACATAAGTAATGTTTTTATCATCCATTATCGTTTTTCTTATCAATATAATATATTCAAGAAAATATTTACCAAATACATACTTTTAATTAGAATAAAATAAATAAAAAAACTCGCTTGCTGTCAAAAAACCTATCATGATGTCCCTCCATGCGCAGTGTAGGGTTCCGTAGCTGACTAGCCGTTTCATTTCAGTGCCGTTTTTTTCAAATTCCAACACCTACCATTTAACTGTACCTAACCAAAATCAAATTCCGTTTTGTTTGGGGAATCCTAAAAACGAAGCTTAAGTTGTTGTTTTAAAAAGAATTTCAAGAAAACTAGTGATTTTTAGAACTAGTGATACCTACTTAGATGAAAGTGGCTTCTACTTGAGTGTTGTTTGGTTTAAAAAATCTAAATACACATTCGCTGTTTGTTTTATGCTGAACCTGCAAAGCGTGTGATGAACATATGAAATATTCAGCTCATTGTTCACTGCCGAGGCCATTTGATGAAAACACGCTTGACTTACAATAGATCAAAATTGGATCTCTTGCTTGAACCTATTCCAGGAAGATTAGTTATTTTATGAAATGAAAAAGAAACTTTTGGATTAGTTAATTTTTTGGATTAGTTCTTCTTTGATTTATGGTTTTTGAAAACTTTTGTAATTTGTAAATTATTCAACGCATAATACGATGGTCTATAGCAGTTTTTCTATCATTTATCTTTGACTTTTTGTTTTTGAAAACTTTTCTAATTTGTAAATTATTCAACGCATAATACGATGGTCTATAGCAGTTTTTCTATCATTTATCTTTGACTTTTTGTTTTTGAAAACTTTTCTAATTTGTAAATTATTCAACGCATATTAGATGGTCTATAGCAGTTTTTCTATCATTTACTGCTAAGTGATTAATTTTTGTTTCTTACAGTTCCTTGTAGTCTGGAGTTGTCTGTAAAACTTTATGACAATGATCACTAAACCATTTTTAGTACACATAAAAAATATTTATTGCTTTGTCAAGTGGTTATTGCTTGCTAATCTAACTCTGTAATAACGTAAAATAGAGGTTCTTACGTAGGTATCTATTGACACACTTACGCAAATAATGCAGGAAAATACTTCCTTTTAAGTAACACTTCTTTGCACATCATTGCTGTATTAATGCAGGAACGATTGATCACTAATCGATTTATATTTGCGGTACGAATCGACAACGAATCGCATCGCAAGAATTGGTTGAGATTCTTGATGTAAGCTATCCTATCTTTCAAGTTGGATCAAACTGCACACGGTGGGCAAATTTGATTAAAATCAGTTAAGTTAACAACGTGTCACGTAATTTATATGTATTAAGATTATTTCTATCGGACGCTAGCTGTTCCATGTAAAATGTTCAAAAGTAAAACAACCGTTGTTTTGCACGATTAGCTCTTGCCCAAATTCTAATGGCATTTCAATAAGTGTACTCACCTATTTCGTTACACAATACTTCTTAACCATAATATTAAATGTAGTAGTATTCCTAAATGGAGCTACCTGAAGAGTTATATAACCGTGAAAGTGAGTGTACAATTTGTAATTCATCACATCAGTTTGTACAATGACAGGAGGAGAAGCGTGCGTCTTGCATTCTGAAAGGCCGTGTCAAAAGGATGGTGCGCTTTGGTTTGGCCAGCTTACATTGTGAATCAGAAGGTCAACTAGCTCAATTACCTCATACTTACATAGATACATAACTAGTAAGCTAACTTTACTTTAGGTTCTACTCTAACTGCTAAATAAAACCTGCTGAATCCTATCCTATCAGCTCATTCCATCATCTTTACTGTCCTTTTATTTAGTAAACTGTAACATGGCATTACGGAATGTAATAACTGACCAATTTTACTTGTATTACTGTCGAGTGTCCATGTACTCAACCAATCATTTAAAAAAATAACTTACATCTACTAATACCAACTATTTAGTATTTACACTGATTTCCCATCACATAAGACAAATATCTTCGGTTTCAACTTATTGTGCGCGGTATTCTCCAAATGCATCTAAGATGTTTCAGTGGCCAGTCTGTACATTAAAGTTATCAGTGACAGGCTCGATTTGACTCTTATCTATACAGACCTTTTTAGTATGTTGTTGAACTACTGATGTGTTTAATTTATTACGAAGCTGGTCATCGTATAACTAATTGTGGCTGCATACGCATCTGTAATGAATAAGTCGCTGGACTCGTCCGTTACCTCGTTCGTATGATTGTTTCCGCGGTTACCCAATGCTTGGGTAAGCATAACGTGAGATATGTTCGTAATAATGACAGAGTTGATTTTTTTTAATGTAACTAGTCGACCAACTTTATACCTGCAGTAAAAGTTTTTAATTTTTATACATATAATACTATTGCGTGCAGTCGAGTCACCTGACGTATGTGGTCATAATAATATGGTAATATTAATTGCTTTTGGAATACACACATGTGCACAAATATAATTTAATATTTACTGTTATTATCTTATTATTCTTAGTATTATAAAGGTCGTACTGAAAACCAGTAGCCGTGGTTCGCTGCGGCATACGAGTATGCTTTTTTTTGAGCAGTGCTGTAGCAGGTTATGTTTATGGAACTGATATTTTTTATGCAATTATAAAAAAATATTATTAAGTGACAATTATTAAGTGACAGTTATTAAGTGACAATTTATAACTTGTTGCATTGCATAATGCTTTTTAAAATAAATCATTTCTTTCTTTCTTTCTTTCTTTCTAAATACCCGTAAAACATAAAGCAAATGAAAAGACCACAAAAAGACGATAAAAATTATTCGTTGTGCTGAAAAGCGTTACACTCGTTGCTGTCTATTCTGAATGAAGTAACAGAGTTGAATCATAGAGGTAAATAATGAATCACTTTTATATGGAAACGGGTATTGTAATGTACATTCAAGAATTAGCTACGAATGTCTATATCCTAATTTGAATAAACTACGATAAAGAGATAGAGATAGATAGTATGCGTAATATTGACTTCAATGAAATGATATTCGCCTCCAAAATTCTAGAAAAATAATCTAGAATATTAAATGTATTTTATAATAAATTGCCCACTAAAAGCCATATTATGTGCGTTACTATGTCAGTCAGTTAGCATTAGGTATGTTGCATTTTAACCCAGTTCGTGTTAATGTTACTCGATTGCGAACATGCTTTCAAAGTGGATGACGTATTCACAACTATAGTTCGACCCAGATAAAGAGGGAAACAATCGATATTTCTTTAAAATTTGTTGCTTATTTATGCGATATGTTATCTAATATACACCAATTTACACCAAATTCATGTCAAAAGGTTATCACTTATAAGTTCAACCAGGCCAATATCTTTCTTATGACGTATTTATTTACTAAAAAGAAAAGACGACGAAATAATAAATCTACTGATTCCTCTGTTAGTATCAATTAGTCTGGTATATTATAACTACTACAGTATTTATACTCTGTATAAATATATAATAATACATTGCAACCGTTGTAATATTTTTATAACAAACAATGACCAATAGCAAGACCTCAGAATTACCAACAACCAGATTTCACTTTGGCTTGAATGGGCGCATTTGCCATAAAATACAGTACTTAAACAGTTTTCTCTGTAAAACTAATTTTGTTTGCTACATTACGAGTATGTGAGCACCTAACGATCTATTCTGATCCTGCAATATATATGTTTCTTTACACGTTGTCACATCATTCGTGAAGGCGTCTTCAAGGCAAAGTGCATTAGGCGTTAATAATTTAGTGCGTTTTAACATCTAAATTGCATTGACTATTTACTTTCAGAGGGGATTGTAAAAACCAATTAGTTATTTTGTCAATTCATCAAATGAAATTTCTTCATACATGACGTCAACTCTACACTTATTCAACTCATAAAATGGAAATCATAGAAATATAAGTCTTATTTCATCACGTTCCTTGAACACCCAATATATTTTGTGAATGTTTTATTTTATTTTTATTTTATTTTATTATTAGAGTAACCAACAAGACAATTACATTATGAATACATCCAAGCCACGGGTAGACTTAAAACTTAATGTAATCTTAATTAAAAGTTACCGCGGCATGCATCGTGGTCGAGCTATTGTATATAGTTATAATTATTTGTATCTTATATAAAACAATTAACTAAGGACTTAAGATTTAAAGGTTTTTCTTGTTATTAAGTTACTAATCAATATTTTATTATAAAGGTAAAAAAATAAAAAAATTGTAAAATAAAAATATAAATAAAAACAAAGTGCCTAATTAAAGTTATATTTAAATGTATGTTTTTCTGCTATAATACTTTATTTAAGATGTTATAATATAATGTTAGATAAGATGTTTTAAGATGTATTTTTGTTTCAGCTCACTGATATAGTAAACGCAATGTCCTCGCGGGGAGAGCTGCCCCTAGAGCTCGCACTGCGTGGCCGGAGCGCGTCCATCGCCACCACGCTGCTCCAGCACTGCGCGGACGCGGACGCGCGCGGACCCCGCGGGAGAACGCTGCTACACAGAGCAGTGGACTCCCGAGATGCGTTCTCAGCTAAGTTCCTCGTGGAAAACGGAGCTGACCCTAGCCTTACAACGAAGTAAGATATAGGCGTAATAATAAGCTTAAATTCCCAAATCGTTCCAGTCTTCGGTTAATAATAATTACAAAATTTGGCACGGAAACACGTAACAGCTAACAATTTACGAAACTGTACCAACGCCTGTTAAAACTGTTACGTGTAATTTACGATAATGCGCCGAGAAGGGGCGTGTTCAATCACGAGCCGATTTATCATAGATATCACACATTTACGCATGGTCATTATAGTAATTATAAAGTCTCAGGAGCGCCTGCAAATATTGCCGAAGCAGTGAATTGTTGGTAATCTCAACACTGCAATATTATTTTACTGTTGGTCGTAATTTAACTTTTTGCGGCTCACTATAGAACGTCCTTGTTATTGCCAAGGCCTGAAGGGTGCACCATTCTCTTAACTTACGCAACCTGTAACAAATCTGAATTTTTGTTTCAGGGAAGAAGGCGATACTGTACTCCATCTCATATCAGCACTCACAGCCAGTTCATGTGACCCAGAAACGATGGACCAGATGGTTGAAATCGCTGAAATAGTCGTGCAAAAGGGCGCTGATATAAACCGTCAGAATAGGAAAGGATTGTAAGATTATATTACATTCTCGACTGTGGAAGATTGCGCAGATGATGTTACATTTTGCTCACAGTGTTTATTATTTTCAGCACACCTCTGCATCAAGCGGTTATAGCTAGAAACCAAAGGATATTCGATTTATTACTTAAACAACCTACTTTAGACACTAACCTTCGAACAATATCTGATGAGCATCCACCATTGTATTACGCTCTCGTCGACGACAGGCGAGCGTCGATATCATCCAGTGAGACTTTAGTTATGAATGGATCGAATCCTTTTGATACACCAGTGACAAACAAGAACGCATTCACAGAGGATCCAATCGAGGGAAAGGTGGAAAATATAGTAGAAAGAGGTTTCGCAGCAAAACTTTTAGAGAAAGGTTGTCATCCTAATCCTTTATACTCAGCATCAGGAGATAGTCTTCTACATATACTGGCACAGGGTTGGTTTGAGGTATGTGGTCTTTCGCCTTTCTTTCACGTCAAACTATAGTCAAGCTGGGTAAATTTTAATTTGTTAGGAAAATTTTTAAAATGATATCCTTGGAACCCCCGCGCACTAATTTAACCCAACTCCCTTACATGCTTAACGTTCATCATACATGCTTTACGATAGACGATCCCATGCATTGACTGCCCTAATAAACCTCATATTTCAGGAGTCAGCAGTGTTCCTGGCATCTCAGCTGAACGGCGAGCTGAACCACAGTAACGAAGCCGGCGTGACGGCGCTGCACGCGGCGTGCGCTAGCGGCCTCACGCGGCTCACGGCCGCGCTGCTCGAGCACGGCGCGCGGCCCAACGTGCAGACCGCGTACGGCGAACACGAGGACACTGTCTATCGGTAACTGCCAGTGTTTTGTCTTGTTTTTTTGTACGATTTGCACCTGCTCTCTAGGGAACATATTTTGCAGAATCGCGGCGTAGAAGCATTGAAAAATTCCTGCGGATTAAATAGGTGCCGTTGGCTTTATTTTTGTAATTCAAAAAATTATCATCTGTTTCATAATCGGTTAAATCTTAACAGCGGTTTGAAAGATATGTTTTTTCAAAGTGTCTGTATATCTATATATATAAAATTGAAAAGAGACACACCACTGATTAAACAAAAAATCT
Organism: Thymelicus lineola; assembly: GCA_963932265.1. Taxonomy (NCBI): domain Eukaryota; kingdom Metazoa; phylum Arthropoda; class Insecta; order Lepidoptera; family Hesperiidae; genus Thymelicus; species Thymelicus lineola. The sequence goes on along the minus strand of OZ010681.1, from coordinate 5,148,129 downwards.
CAGAAACTACCGAACCGATTATGATGAAATTTGGCAGGGAGATAGATTATGCTAAGGAGACGTCAGCTAAGAACGGATTTTTGGAAATTCATCCCCTAACTAGCAAAAATAGGGGTCCGAAGTCATTTTCATACAAACCAACTTCGACAGTTTTAGAGTTATAAGTATGAATTTTTTTATGTAAGTTTATAGTAATAAACAAAAATTAAATTTAGCACATTTTTTGGAAAATCATCCCTTAAAGGGTTAATTTAGAGGACAACAGTCAGTACGCAACTTCGTCATTTTTGAAGATAAAAACATGAAAATTTACATATTAGCTCAAAATTAGAAACTAAATTTGTAAGTATTACGTTTTTTTTGGAAAATCATCCCCTAAAGGGTTAATTAAGGCGTCGCAAGTTAGTATGGGAACTTCGCCAGTTTGAAGTAAGAAGGGTGAAAGTTTGTATTTAAGCCTATATTTAGACACAAAAAATAACTGTATCAGGGTTTTCTCGAAATTCATCCCCTAAAAATAAGGGTTGGTAGTCAACTACATACAAATCAACCTCACCAGTTTTAGAGTTATAAGTATGAATTTTTTTATATAAGTTTATAGTAATAAACAAAAATTAAGTTTAGCACATTTTTTTGGAAAATCATCCCTTAAAGGGTTTAATTTAGAGGACAACAGTCAGTACGCAACTTCGTCATTTTTGAAGTTAAAAACA